>JAOVYX010012495.1:0-32659 GCA_035668315.1 Drosera spatulata
AGAAGTTGAATTAGAAACAGAAACAAAAGAAACAGAAGATGATGATGAGCAAGGATATGAGGATGAAGAGGAGGAATTAGAGGACGATGACGAGGGGGAAAACTAGTGGAGAAAGCCTAAGTGGAACTGCTGATGAAGGGTTATTTGATTACGGTTTCAATTGGAACTGCTTGCGACTTTTCTAACTTTGTACTGGTTATCTTCTGCTAGTTATCCATCTTTGTACATCACACTCTCTATGATTGGTGTCGGTTGATGCCTATTTATCTATTTTCTACTTTATGTTGACTGTAGGTTCTCAGGGAAGATGCGCCTTGCCTTGCATAAACTATTTTCAGTTGTTGTTACCTAAAGCTTTCATTGTTATTTTGAGTCAATCAATATATTCATAGGCTTGTAGTTCATAGCCTTTTTCTTCTCTGACCTAAGGCCCATGAATGAAAGAGCCAAAATAGCATGTAAATTCCCCAAACCTCCAAGTATTCTTGGAAAGAAAATTTTATGTTTCTGATTCTGTTGGGACAAATTTCAAATAAATTGTTCATCCTCCTTTGACAACTTTTATGTTAACTCTCCACTCGCTTCACCTATAAATGGATACAGAGCTCTCAAAATTTTCTACAAAACTCATGTCTCATTATTCATTTTACGAATCAGTTCTTGGCTTAGTTCAAAACTACAAGTATAAGTATGTTAGAACTCTAAATTACTGTGCTCCATGATTATATCATCCTCATGCTTGCTTTGTGATTTGTTGCACCGTTTTGAACATCTTCTATTATCACTCCCTCAAGTTTTTTTGCCCTCCCTTGCAACTAAATGCTGACCAAAATTTTACGATGCAAGTGGATAGCTAGTTGTTGGTTATGTGCATGAGAATGAGTTGCAAAGACAAGTATTTAACCCTCCCTATACATTTCTGGTTTGCTCTGGGCTTTTATGGCACTAGATGTCATCTAGTGGACGTAGCGGCATCCTCTCAATAATATTTATTTCATATTGTAGATGTCGTCTAGTGGACGTAGCGGCTCTCGTAGAGGGAGGGTTAGTGCACGTAGCGGGTCTACCAGAGGGAGGTCTAGTGGACGAGGTAGTGATCCTCGAGATCGTCTCTCCGATAGGAGCTTAGAGAGTACGTCTCGAGCAGCACCTCATGAGGAGGAGGAGCTTAGAGAGTTCGATATTATGGCTGGACTGGGACAGGATGACGAGTAGCCAGCAGCACCTCCGCTTCATGCAGAGCAGCCCTCTCCACGCGTATCTACTTCCACGTCACACGCATCTACTTTTTTCAGTCACAGTATACTTGGGATAGTTCCTTGGATGCCGAGGTACGGGTTGCTTGGGAGCAGAAGTTGCAGACTCGCATAAGAGACGATGTCTTTAAGGCTCGGACGCAATTGTTGGCATCTGAGCATGGTGTGGATGGGGTGGTCCCTTGGATATCGTACGATATCGGGGAGAAGCTCCTGGAAAGGTGGTTTACCTATCCTGCCATAGTACACAGATCACAAGTAGCCGCACAAAATAGAGATAAGGGGAGGGCTACACACACGCAGGGTAGCGCATCTACCATCCTTGTAGACAAGGGTCTGGTAAATTAAATTTCAGACTTAGTTTTATTTTCCTATTGATTTCGTCTTAAACATTTTAATGTATATAATTTCGTTAATTTGATTCAAAAACTAATGCAGGAGGTGAGCTTGAACAGGAAAGCCACACAGATGGAGGTGTACGTCGAGACTTACAAGAAGTCTGACGCCCCGAGCGTGGTGGAGGCGATACAGGCGGGGAAGTCGCTGGCAGATATTCCTCTTGTTGACGAGACGGCGACTCAATTTAGGGTAAATTTAATCTTGTTTTTGTCTTTAGTAATTATTGAATTTCAATCATTTCTTGCTAATTTTTAAATGCATTACATTTATTTATTAACAATGCTGTTGCATTGTAGGATGCATTTTATGAGAGATTCAACCAGATGCCTCAGTCCCAAGTGGATGAGAGCATGGATCTCGAGGTTGCGCAGCAGCAGCTTGCGGCTGCCACATCCAAGGCCTATCTCGAGGTTGTTGGCACGACGAAGGGAAGGGTGTACGGTCATGGTTCTGCAGCGACTCACTACTATCCTAAGTCCGTGCTCAGTCAGGCATCCAGGACGACATCTTCTCTATCTTCCCAGACTGTGCCGAAGGATTATTACCGTCTACAAGAAGAAGTTGTCAAGCTCAGAGATACCGTCGCCACACAACAGCAGGCTTACAGTTCGCTTCAGTAGACGGTTGTCGGCCAACAAGAGGAGACGAACATGCTACGACGACAGATGGCACTTCTCTTCGCCAAGATGGGGATGGATCCTTCAGCGACTTGCCAGGCACAGGCTGGGATCTCTTTGCCTCGATTTCCTCCTCCACCAGACGACGATGCAAGCCCTCCCGAGCAACAAGATATAGGATTATCAGGACTTTGAACATAGACTTTTATCGAACAAACTATATTATGATTTCAAAACATTGTAATAGAATGCATTTTTAGTTTGATTGTAATTTAATACAGGGATTTTCTACAGTTTCTGTATTTTTTTAATTTTTTTTTAAATCAAATAGAATTTAGCGACGGATTCCGTCGCTAAATAATATCTAAAATAAAGAAAAATTATTCATTTAGCGACGGAATCCGTCGTTAAAATATAACTGAATAAATTAAAATTATGTACTTAGCAACGGAATCCGTAGCTAACTTTCTTTAAAAAATTATGTACTTAGCGACGGATTTCGTCTCTAAAAATAAACGTTCACTTTCTTTTTTCAATTTTTGAATTTAACAGATTAGCGACGGCATCCGTCGCTAAAGATTTTTTAAAAAATCTTAACCTTAGCGACGGATTCCGTCGCTAACTAAGGCTATTTTAATTACTTTTTATAATTTTAAATAATTAAACATCTAGCGACGGAAAGATTTTCCGTCGCTAGGTTTTGCACTATGACGACGGATCCGTCGCGATTTTAGGTTTAACGACGAGGCTTTTAGCGACGGACTCTTCCGTCGCTAAATCCGTCACAGATATATGTTAGCGACGGATTTTGTTCAGTTAACGACGAATTTGTTCCGTCACTAAATACTTGTTTTTTTGTAGTGGTTGTGTTAGGATTAACAGCCAACATGGATCTCGAGATCGAACAACTTGATGTGAAGACAGTTTTTCTCTACGGTGACTTAGAGGAGAAGATATACATGGAGCAACCTGAAGGGTTTCAGGTCGAAGGCAAGAAAAACCTCGTGTGCAGGTTGAAAAAGAGCTTGTATGGTTTGAAACTGGCGTCTTGACAGTGGTATCGTAAGTTTGAGTCCTTTATGATGGACAATGGGTACAAGAAGACGTCATCAGATTCTTGCATCTTCATTTAGAAGTTTGTCGATGGTAACTTCATTATCCTATTGCTCTATGTTGATAATATGTTGATTGTCGGCCAGGATATTAAAAAGGTCGCTGCCTTAAAAAAAGCTCTTAGCAAATCCCTTGCGATGAAGGATTTGGGTCTCGCTAGGCAGATCTTTGGAATGAAGATCTTCCGTGATAGAAAGAACAAGAAGTTATGGCTATCACAGGAACGATACATCGAAAAGGTATTGGAAAGGTTCAACATGAACAAGTCCAAACCTGTTAACACTCCACTTGCAGGTCACTTCAAGTTATCAACGAAGCAGTGTCCCTCAAGTTTGACAGAGAAGCAGGAGATGCAGAGCATTCCATATGCTTCAGCTATTGGGAGCTTGATAAATGTTATGGTATGTACTAGACCAGATATTGCCTATGCAGTTGGAGTTGTGAGTAGATCCCTTTCTAAGCCAGGGAAAGAGCATTGGGCAGCAGTTAAATGGATTCTAAGATATCTTAGAGATACCTCTAAGTTATGTTTATGCTACAGTCAAGAAAAACCTGTATTAGATGGTTATACAGATGCAGATATGGCCGGAGATGCAGATTCTCGAAAGTCTACCTCGGGGTATATGACAACCTTCGTAGGGGGAGCAGTGTCATGGCAGTCAAAGTTACAAAAATGTGTTGTTTTGTCTACTACAGAGGTAGAGTATATTGCAGTCACTGAAGTTAGCAAGGAAGTGATATGGATGAAGAACTTCTTCTTAGAGTTGAGATTACAACAAGACAGGTATAGACTCTATTGCGATAATCAGAATGCTATTCACCTTATCAGGAATCCGACCTTTCATTCAAGGTCGAAGCACATTGATATAAGATATCATTGGATACGTGATACATTAGATCAGAGACGTTTTTAACTTGAGAAGATCCATACTGACGACAATGGGTCAGATAAGATGACGAAGACCTTACCCATTGAAAAATTTATTTTCTGCAAACAGCAAGCCGGTATGACGATAGTCTCCATCGTTCGGGAGGGGAAGAATTGATAGTGGGTTTCCCTTTTTTGTGGGGTCCACAATTTAAAAGAAGAAGGCCCACGCATTAGGAAGAAGGAAGCAGTTTCAAGAAGTCGAAAGAAGCAATTAGAATCTTATTGTGATGACATGCATGAGCACAATGGGCAAAGTCGGCTGCAATAGTTGAGGCGGTAGCAACAAATTCGAGAAAATACAAAATGCTCCATCAATTCCTATAAATAGACAACAGGGGCAGAAATAATAGCATCACACTACAGGTATATTTTTATCTCATTAGAGAAGAAAAATTAGTGAGAGTTATCCTGATGATTTCCGCTGCATCTTATACCGATTTTTCCCAACAAATTTGATAATGCAGCAGGTGTTTCTCCTCTATAGTTAGGTGCTGGCATCTCACTCCACCTTTCATCATGAATATCAAAACGGAAGATATCGGTTACACGACATTGACCGGAAAAACGATGTGGTTGAACCCAAGAAAGAGAATGCAGCCCATCATTAACAAACAGAAGCGCCCTGGCCTTGTGATATGATAAAGACTGCGTTGCTTTGGACACGAAAGAAGGAGCTGTTCTCCAAGAACCGGAGTTGAGACTATAAAGCATAGTATGTCTGGTATGTTTTCTCCCATCACCACGGTATCCTGACAACTTTGTAGTCATGGCAAAGACGATCATAACCAAACCCGAACGCAAAACCCTTAAACGAAGCCTTCTTTAGAGGCCCAACAGGTGGACACGGAGCGAATCTATGGGTTCGAGTAGATGGGCTGTACAAGACCAACTTTCCATAATACAAGAGGCAAATCAAACCATTGGAAGATCCCACTATGGTACAAGAAGTGTCAAAGTCGGATAGCGTAACATATCGGTAACATTCTTCACAGTTGTGGCCATCCATGACTGACTTTAGAAAGAAAATCTCATCTGCTTCATTGAATTCAGGTGTCGCCTCCGATGCATAGCAATTGTTTTGTATGTCGACGATAAAGAGTACATCGTTATTCGAGGAACGATGGATTTGATGATGGAGTTTGGCAAAGTCATGATTAACGATGATATTCTACCAACTTTTAGATACTGATTTGAATCGCAGAAGAGACTTCATCCGTAGGTGTACCACAATCGCCGGGATTAAATCCAATGGGATGGATTTCTTTGATTGCTTCTCCGACGAAAAACGCTTCCGCCATCATCATCAGCATCATCAACAGCATCGTCAATTTGATTTAGTGGAAGAAAGAAAGAGTTTTTGTTTGTTTGGTCTAACAAAGGGGTCTTGGGTTCGCATGAGATTAAATACAACATAACTTCCCTTTTTCTGTTAATTTTTTTGAATAGTTTTTCTGTTATTTTTAAGAATAGGAAGACATAACTTCCCCTTTTGAGTTGTAGAAATTTTGTGGTTTGGCGAATTAAAAATTGGAAGTAACTACTACAGCTGTCCGTGCATTACTGCAAGAAATCAAAAGCAATATATAAAACGATCAATTTTTATCGATAGAACGATTGGGATATTTAAACCCTAAAATCATTTATATATGTTTGACATGTAAAATACACAGATACGATAATTGGGATTCATATTTACATTACAGTAATTTTTCATCATCATCATGGCATGGCTACAAATGACATGTGTTGTTTATGCTCAGCTTATTCTGAAACAGCACTTGTTCTTCTCTTGTGAGTATACTAGAAGAGTTATCCTGATGGTGAATAGGGTGATGATGCTGTCTCTTAGGAGATGTATATCAGATGGCTGGTTTCATTGGTTCAACAAAGTAGCGATTATATATGTCGAAGGCAAGGAACTCGAGGGTATTTAATCAAGGCTGGAAGTCATCGAAGGAGGTGGCAGATTGTATTTGTTCTGGATGTAGCTGATATATGCTAGTTACTTGGTTATAATCCTTCTTGCTGGTGCAGGTGATATGCTGGGAGTGTAAATAAGCTATGCGTTCTCATGTACCATCTTTGTAAGCTGCAGGATTATTGTTTTGTAGGAAACTTAACAGCGTTGATGATGATGATAACATATGAGCTTTTATTATTTCTATATATTTTTTATACGTAAAAAATTAGACAGAACAGAAAGGGGAAAAAAAACGGATGTAAGCAATTTCCAAAAAGAAAAAAAGAAAAAAAAAGGAAGTAAGGGAAGTTTAGAAAGAAATCAATTATTTTGTTTAACTAAAACATTAAATCTCATGCGTCGGATTTATTTGGAATGGATGATTAAGACACGTACTTCGAAAACCTTCTTTCTTATTCTTAACAATGTTAAGAAAATCTTAAATTGATACAGGATTTCAATTTAGAGTTTAATTTATCTTTGATATTTCACAATAATTTTACAACAAATATTCACAAACTCAACATCAAATACATGCTCTGCAAATATTTTGCGATGAAATGACTACTATTTTTTATTTCATTTGATTTTTTGTTATGTTAACACAAGAATATTCTGTCCCTTAAAATCAAAGAATCTGGGAATTTTTTGGGGACGAGGAAATAACGATTACATTAGATAATAGTATCCACAGCAACACAAACCTGCAAAAAGATACATAAACGAGATAACATACAAAGAGCAGGATACTCAAATCCCACCTGGTGTGCCAGAGGCATTAGCTACACGTTGTTATTCAAATTCTTAGCCTCTTCCTGGAACTAGGAGCGACCGAAGCACCTAAATCAATAGTTGCCATCGGGCACTGGACAGACCGATCACCGCCAGAATCTGCCTTTCCAACGGCACCAGTCACACCAACCATTGTCATCCTTCTCCTCTCTTTCAACTTCTCCAGAGCAGCAACACGATAAGCTTGCTCATCATCTGCCTCCTCTATCTCTCGTCGCTCAACCAGACGGAAATCATTATTTGCCCGAGATCTTTCTACACCATTCTCTATATGATCCTCTGCAGCATCAGTAACCAGGCTCAGGCTCTGGCTCCTGCTCCTGCTACTTCTCTTTCTGCAGTGTCTATCCCTATCACGGCGTTTACTGCTCCTGCTGGTTCTTCTGTCTGCATTAGGATCAACATCAGCGTAGTCCGATGTTCTGTGCTGCTTCCTTGAGCTTTTACTATGATGCTTATGTTTTTCGTCCCAATCACCAGCAGACCTTGGTTCAACATAATCCTTTTTCGACACGTTCCATGAGCTTTTATGACTCTCATTTTCGCCCTTCTTGTTTTCTCCATGGGAACCATCACGTGAGAGCTCTGCTCGATCATCTGCTTTTCTTGAGCTCTTGCTACTACGCTTCCTGTGTCTTTCTTCATTCCCTTCACGGCCATATTCATTCGAGTCTGTGTCTTCAGCACCGGAGACAGGATCACTAGGGCTAGTGCTTCTTTGCTGCTTGCTATGAGCATGTGCAGGACTTAAAGTGGTTTTGCGAGTCTGAACTTTGTCATGGTGTAATCTGCCATTTCTCTTGCGCTTACCGTCTCTGCCCCTCTCTCCATCCATATCAGAATCAGATTCCATGGATGTGTTTTTCTCTCCTTTCTTTGGCTCCACGTCCCATTGCTTCTTAGATGACGTACTTGGTCCATTAGAACAATCCCTTTTGCGGGACTCATCTGAGGAACTGCAATCAGAATCAGTAGCGTCCATACTGATCCTATCATGGAGGTACATGCTGGAGCTCCTCCTCTCACTGCCGCGTACCTGGCCTGTTTCTTCGCTTCTACCAGCACTCCTTTCTCTCTTTCTACGAGCCGTCTTCCTAGCATCATCTTCATAGCGATGACTTCTACCCTGCTCTTTTTCTGGCTCCTTGGACCTGGATGCTGACTTGTGAGAAACGGAACTACAATGGATAAAATATAAACTATAATCAACAAACTAAAACAGCACAAACATCAAAGCAAATTGAAATTCCCAACTAAGAGAACATAACTATTCAGGTAATGATGAAACTAAGCACGATGCAACAAGATAAATCATTTGAATGACGAAAGGTTAAGATAACATATTAAGGAGGTATCATTTTATTTTTTGTTGTCCATCACACTATCTCTAGGCCTAAAATGTATGTTGCCAGAGCACAACCGCAGATGTTCCCTCCATCTTAGCAGCAAACTTGATTTTTCTTAGACCAGGCTATATTATGAACTATGATAAAAGACTTCAGTTTGTTGTAACAGTAACACCCATTTGTCATGCTGCGCAACCCCTAACAGGATACGGAGACCGAGAAAATCAGCCAGAAAAGCGAATATGTAGGAAGATATGTGGTTACTACACTAGCAAGGTCTTGAAACCGAAGATCTTGTGGCTGAATTGCATCAACCCTTAGAAAATGTTTAATATCGGGAAATGGAAGCTACCATGACGTGAACGCTGAACAATACCTGCCATCATCTGAATGAATACTTCTAGAGGACCATCTCCTATGCCCATCACTTCTATCATCTAGTCGTTCATCGTATTCACTGGTATGTCCAAATAAAGCTTCCATCCTCTGTACCCAATACCTAGGCGGGGGCTTATCCCAGTCAGCCCATTCATAGTCTCCACCAGGATTACGGAAGCAGTGGATGAAGTTGCATGCTGATCCACGAGAACAGTTCTGTTCAAGAAAAGAGTCATGAAGCACTGAACTCATTAAACTTTTAAGTTTCTTTTAACAAAACAGAACAACATAACAAAAAGAGTACAAAAAGAGTTATAGTACAATTCAAAGAGCTCATCCAAATTTATTGACGTTGGTTTACAAATATAGAAGTTAGTTCTTGAGACTTGACAGAAGACACACCTTGAGTCTTGATTTCATATACTCGCCACATATAGCAACCTTCCATCTGGTTACATTGATAAATTCACATGTTATCTGTCAAGGACGAGTCAGCACATTAGAAGTCAATGATGACTAGAGATAACAGTAGGTCTCAAACGTATAACCAGTAAAATTAGAAAGACCGTATCCAGTATAATAAGACTATTCAATGATCTGCTCCACTACGTACACCATGCTCCAAATTCCCTCCAACTATCTGCCTAACCAAACGTTACATTCATGCAATGATACAATAATCCATTTGTAAACCTCAAGCACAGTGATTAAGAATTATCTCAAACTTCCAGGGAAGAATAAAACATATTCCCATGGTTTAATTCAGAAATTGGATTAATTTTTATCACTCTAACAACCAAGCATCTTAACCAGGGAAATCAATCGAAGAACGATAAAGCTAAAAATGATACAAAGAACCATCCATCACAGTTCCAATATCCAAAGAACTTCAACAGATTACAAATAGCTTAGGAATCTATTGGACAGAATAAGTTGTGGTACCTGCTTTCCGGCAAAATATCGACCATTGATAGAATGATAAGCAAGCACAGCTGACTCCAAGGACTTGTAATGCACGTAAACATTACCCCGCAAATGAGAAGAACCATTAGTGCAAACCTGAAGAAACAACATACTCTAACATACATAACCGGCAGACAAAAAGAAAAACACAAGTTTCTCCAGAACAATATATCAAAATCCAAGCGATAGAAGAGCATCAGCTAAAGTGCATTTTGGATACAAAAGAGACAAGCTATTTAGATGCTTATGCTTGCCGGAGGTGCTAGGTCAAAAACCTTTAGAGGGATGCTAATTGCAGCCTCTCTAACACTCTCCACTCGGATACTCTCCTTATGATTGGTCGAACAAGAAATTGCATTAGCAAATCATGTGGGTCCCAGAATCGGTTACCACAACCAAGCCCATAAGAAGGAGAGTGTCTAGATGGCGAATGCCACAGAGAGTGTATTTAGCATTTTCAAAATCATTTATATTAAAAAATAATCTTTCGCGCAGACAACTAAATGAAAATAACAACGAATCTGCTTTTGATCTATAACCAAATAACAACGAATCTGCTTTTGATCTATAACCTCTAGATGCCGCATGATTTAGCTGAATAAAACAAGATATGCCAAGGACATAACAACAAAAATGAAATAAGACAAATAGTCAGGGCTTCGCTTTAAATCATACTGGACTGTTGAATTGCCATTGTTTATGCCAAAAAGAAAAAAAAAAAAAAAAACACCACTTATCAATCTCTCACAAAATGAAGGAAATTGTAGTTCAGTGTTTACATCTCATCGCCTGAATTCCTATAGACAAGCTTTCCCTTTTGACTTATATTGAAATCATTGTGACAACTGACAAGAAAGAAATCTTCGACTTTGTCAGGAAACTACATGGTCTACACAGCAGCTAATACACCTTATTCTATAAGCAGGACATGCTGGAGATTGAATTTGGATTTTATGTGACTAATATAGCCTGGATCATCTTGAAGCTTAAGCTGTGTGGAGCTAGCCTCCTTTGGATATAAACTTACGGTTGCTACTGGTAAAAAAAGATGATGTGTTCAGAGATGATGTGATAGAAGATATCCATGAGGCCGTTGATCCAGATGATCGACATGTTCCAGGTGCTGATACAGGTGATGGAGTTGATCCAGCAGCCGAGGTTGATACAGGTGATGGAGTTGATAATATGAGAATATGTACCAATACATAAGCAATCACATAAAAAATAAAAAATCACTCACAGTCTTAAATAAATTCTTATTAGTAAAATATCTTTGATCAATTTATAAAAGACGATAATTAAATTCATTCATATGATTTCAATCGGGTTATTTAGATTTTTCTAAAACAATAAATAAATTCATAATATTTCAATTTTAAATACAAACGATTTAGTTTAATGTTAGCATATTTTATTATCTTCTTTCGTCCCGTGCAGCGTACGGGTTAGTATTCTACTATATATCTTCTTACCCAGTCTTTTTTAAACGACAAATTATTTAAATGACAAACGGCAAATGACAGACGATATGATAGGACATTATCGTCATTTTATAAATAATCAGTAAAAGAAATTTAAAACTAATTACATTAAATTTAATCTAACATCTATCTTTATCAATTAAAATTAAAACATCTCGATTCCTATAAGTGGCAGTTTACCGTTCTCCAAGAAAAAAAATGGTGTGACAAAAAAATTCTCGAAGAGGAAGAAAGGGTGACAAAATAAATGATGAATCCACCTTGAAGTTGACAATTTCTCCAAATTTCAAAAACTCTGTATGCACATCTTCATAGAAGTCCTCAAAGCTGTGTGCGATCTCCTCATCTGTATACTGAGTCAAAGAAACGGTCCAACAATCACTTCAAAAAGAGAGAGGATCACTCCAAAAGCATAACTTTTGAAATACAAACAGATCAACACTGCATGGACCACCAAAAAACTACG
This sequence comes from Drosera spatulata, assembly GCA_035668315.1. Lineage (NCBI taxonomy): Eukaryota > Viridiplantae > Streptophyta > Magnoliopsida > Caryophyllales > Droseraceae > Drosera > Drosera spatulata. The sequence continues at coordinate 11,703 of JAOVYX010012495.1, forward strand.
ATGCTGCTAAAAGGTATAGACACGGCATGAACCAAATGATTCCAGTAAGTACTTGAATCTCAAGCAGAGCTGCAGAAGTTCCCCACACATATCAACAGCAAGTTTGACTAAGAATTCCTAGGACACTGGAAAGGGGCCTTCTAAAGAACTCTAGCAAGTAGGGAGTATATTAGGATATTTTGCTACATAAATATATCTTACTACATACATAATATGGTAAACTGAACTAGGAGAAATGCAGATTTCAGGAATATTAGCATTACTATATAAAAACCAATAGCAGCATAGTAGAGAAATCAAGTCCATTGCAGATCTTTCAAATCCATTCGAGCAATTTCAAAGATTTATTTCTTCAGCATACATATGGCCAGTTGGCCACACAGCTGCTGTAAGAAACAAACGCCAACATAGGGACATCAATTTGAGATTTGAGCAGATATAATCCATACACAAATCAAAGCTGAAAAGGAATAAAAAAGTAGGGACAGCAGAAAAAAGGGAAAATAAAATATGTCATATCCTACAGGTGTTTGGACTCGTTAAAAGGAAGTATAACAACAAAATACTTGAGCACATATCAATGATGCAACTTGGTTCGTATCAAAAAGCCAAAGCCAGGATACATACTACCACGTCTAGAATCTCCAATACAGGTCAAATGATACACCTTGGATCGACCTGGAGCATAAGATGAATCTCTGGAGAAGTGAAGTCAAAGAATAGTAATCTCAACTCTATACAAGACATACCCAAATAAAACTATTCTATTCTGTTGAGGTTTCATGTAAATCGGTAAAGGGAGGAAGCAATGACATTGAACTTAGTACACACAAACAAGAACAATAATTATCAGGCATTAGGCGTTTTGACAGAAAGAGCTGGAAAGAACTACTGAAAGCAACTATCATATCACATCATAGCATCAGGATACGAGAACAACATGATGTAGCTTCAACAACAGACCTCAAGCCCCTCATCCTGCTCCCAAGCAAGTCCAGGACCACCATACATATTCTTCACCAGTAATGTGCAAGATTTATCAGGATAGAAATGAACCCTGCTACACCGTGTCCCAAATCGACAAACTCCAGTTTTCAGGTGAAAAGGGCAGTGAGCTTTATCCTGTAACAACAGCCAACACATCACAATGCATGAAGGATATGTGACGCCCAGTATCACTATCAGAATTCAAAATGTGAAACCGTCAAGACCAACACACAGGATGAAAACTAGACAACGGAGCAAAGTTAGATAGAAGCAGACCTGCTCAGTTCCAAAATTGGGAACCTGTTGGGCCACACTTTCTAGAAGTTGTTGTGCACTCTTATAATCTTCAAAAACTTCAGATTGTGGAGCAAGAGGATTTGATATTGGTCTTCCATTAACCTGCGAAGATGAAAGCACGCCAAATTATTCTCTGTTTACTACAAGTTTGCATATATGAACCTCACAAGCTACAAAAACTTCAGTTTCAGAAGGAGTAAAGTGAGTACCTCTTCCTTACTTGCCCGGTCAACACCATTCTTCGGTACTCGAACCTTTTTCTTCTTCACGATAATTTCGTTTCCTTGCCATATGATCTCTGCTGGTCCTTCTTCCACATACTCCCACTCATCCTCGTTGTTTAAGTCATTTGGATTCCCTTTCTCAGCCTGAAACAAGAAATACAAAGTGGATTATCAACTCAGAAAAATACTCTGCACCACATAAAAAAGATGGGAGACTCTTGTAAAGAATCAAATTAAACAAAGAAAGTGCTAGTTAAGTTTCTTTTGCACCTCAACTTTCAGTCAATGTGATTGATGGACTCGATATGATCATACACAGTTAGTTCATATATGATGAATCAATCAGATAGAGTATCCAGAACAATATAAAAAACTAGCCCTCATAGAATCCTTCAAAAACAGTTGACTATAAAATCACCAGAGAAGTGGCTTAATATTTAACCAGATTACATAACATTATCATGCTAATAGCACGGCCATAAAATCATGACAAGACATAATAACATACAAGATTTTCCAACTTCTATGTGTACTTATTACATCACCGTGTAATGCTAATTACACTACCGAAGGCATCTTTTTTGTCTTCTCTAATTCTAACTAGACAAATTTCATCCCTAGTTCACCCTCAATTCACTTCAACTCAGCGGGTATACATCAAAACATGAACACGAAAACCTTGCCAAGTAAGAACTATGCTCAAAGTTTTATCTCATCCATGTTGAGAAATCCAAAAAGGTTTAACTATACGTTAGTCATTAGCCTCTAATGCACACCCCAAAGAACTACACTAACAAACATTCAATCTCGATCCTCACTTGCACACACCCTGAAAAACTTCTCGGAAAGTCACTCAATCCAATATTACTCCACGTCAAGCACGTTTAACTTGGGAGTTCTAAAGTGATGGCAATGGAAAAGGAAGATGCATCTTATTGATATAGATAGTACTATCAAACCACTTAAGCTTTTTCCTGGGGTATTACACTCGAACTCAAAACCTCATTTGCAATAAACCAACCACTCGCCTATCATTCCCTTGAACTACATTTTATCTCACTACCCAAACCCTAAACCAATAAACAGCGCAACAAACTAAAACACCATAACTCAATTGAGTCGAATTCACATTCAACTCGAGACCACAACACCACCTGAATCCGCCGCTGCTCCTCCTCCTCTTCCCGTTCCCTCTCCCTCTTCTCCTCCTCCCTTCTCTTCCTCTCCAACTCCTCCACCAATTTCCTCTCCCTCTCCTCGAACTCCTTCCGTTCCCTCTCCGTCCTCTCCGCCTCCGTCCTCTCCTCCTCCTTCTCCCTCTCCTGCTCCACCGGATCGTTCATTCTCGCCTCTAACAATTCTCGTTCCCTTTTTGCTGTCTCGATTCGGATCTGCTTTCTCTTCTGCTTCTTCGCTAGCTTTCGCTTTTCCTTGCGTGTGGTTGGGATTGGGGGATCGGAGCAGGGCAGCGGCGACGGCGACGGCGGGCCGGCGCCGGAGATGGAGACCGCCATCGAGTGGGATTTGCCGGCGAATAGTTGAGAATTTGGCAGTTCGGAACAATATATATACAACAGTTTTATTTTTTTTTTTTTGCTTATGTGATAATAAATTGATATTAATATAATTAAACTATCTTATCATTAAAAACATTATTTGCTAAATATTCTTTCGTTTTAATTTAATTATAATATTTTTTTATCGGTCCCAATATATATATATATAACAGTTCTGTTATTTTTTTATTTAATAATGAATTTATATTAATATAATCAATTTAATAATGGATTTTTATATATAACCATCCCAAATCTTAGAAATTTACAAAAAAAAAAAAAAAAAAAAAACACCAAAAATCTTAAAATTTTACAAAAAAACAACCCAAATCAAATGAAATTTAATAAAAATAAAAGTTATTTTAAAAATGTCATAAGAATTGAGTAGTGATTTTAAAAGAGGAAATCAGATATGTTGCATGACACACCCAACCTTGTGTGTGTCATGGAAAAACTTAATGTAGATCTAATGGCTATTATTTATCCTCATGGATAAATGGATAGGATTAAACATAATCTATATATTTTTTTTTATTAAAGCTAATTTGTCGTTTCATTTTTTCAAATTTCACTCCTCTCTCTTGTCATGGTTTATCATTTTCATCATCTTCAGCATCTTAATCAAATGAATGATCTCAGGCTCGATCAAATGAAAACTCATTCTCTAAATGGATCAAATTGTTGATGATTCCTAATCATTTTCGCTCCAGTCTTTCCCGAAAAGCACAAAAGATGATTCTATACACAAAATAATTGGTCATAGAGTAGATGTAAGTGTTCGATTTCATGAAGAACGATTTTCAATTTCAGACCTACGGTTGTGTGTTTGGATTCCTGAAATGTTATTGCCATTTTCACACTTAAAATAGTTGAGAAGGTATGATGTCGAAATATATAGTGCTCGATTTCATGGTGAATGAGTTTCAATTTCAAACTTTTCCAATTTCTTTGCTTGTTGATTGATTGTTTTTTCAATTGTTGTTTAGGATGATAGTATGGCTTTGATATCCAACGTGAGGAAGGAATTCTTGGCTTGACGGACTAGGATGTTGATCTTATTGTTGCATTTGATGATACAAGCACAAATACAGATTCGGACCATGAAGAGTTTGAAGGTGGAAATATTATTGGAAGAGTTTTTTAGTGTTATAAAGACGCATATGCTTTTTACAATAGGTATGCGTTATTGAAGGGGTTTGTACTCGTATTCACAATCATCACAGAGTGAGGTTTACAAACGAGATATTCAGGAGACACATTGTTTGTAACAAGCAAGGTTACAAGAAAGTTGATGGGACGGATAAAAAACGTCGAAGAGAAATGAGGACGGGATGTGAGGCAATGTTTAGAATCACAAGACAGAAAGACGGGAAATGGGTCGTGGACAAGTTCAATGACAAACACAATCATCCTTTGATATCTACTCCATCAAAAATTCTAAAGCACAGGTCACACAGTAAGTTCCACCGCTCAAACTCTTGCAAGAGTCTTATTTCGGGCTCTTCATAATACTGGATTGCGCCCATCGCAAATGGCAAAGGCAGTGAATACAATAACCGACGATCTAGAAGTTGATATTACGTCAAAACAGTGTGCCGAAATTGTGCGAGACCAATGAAGCAGTAACATGGGCAAGGAGTGCTATGCTGTAATAAATTATTTTCATCAAAAGACATTACAAGATGATGATCATTTTTTGCTATGGATTGGGGCGAAGATGGGACCCTAAGAAATGTATTTTGGGCAGATGGTAGATCGCGATCTATATATACGCAATTTGGTGATATGGTTGTGTTTGATGTGAAGTATCGGACTAATAGATTTAAGATGCCATTCGTATCATTCATCGGAATGAATCATCATTGGCAATCTGTGTTGTTTGGAGGAGCTTTATTGACGGATGAAACTGAAGCTATGTTTATTTTGCTATTCGATCAGTTCACGACGTGCATGTATGGTCGTAAACCGAAGGCAATCATTACTGATCAAGATTTGGCCATGAAAAAATCTATTTCAAGAGTTTTCCCGAATACTCGACACCGTTATTGTGCTTGGCACATAATGAAACATGCTACTGAGCATCTTGCTCCATTGCGAGCTTAGTTTAATATTTTTTTAATATTTTTCAAGAGGACTATTATAAGTGGGTGAAAAGTAGTTCCATTGACGAGTTTGAAGCAGGTTGGGTTTCATTGTCCGGAAAGTACGGATTTGATGAGAGGAGCTGGTTGACAAGAATGTTCATTCTTCGAGAGCACTGGGCAAAGCCGTATGTGAAAGATACTTTCTTCGCAGGTTTTTTTTTTTTTTTTTTTCCCGTTGCTAATCATTAAGTTCTTAGCATGTAAAAGCCAAAAAAAAAAAAAAAAATCGATTTTGAGGGATATCAATCTACAACATCAAACAACTATATCCCAACAAACAAAGATACTGTCATTTAAAATGAACAAAATAAACTTCGCACAAGTTCTTCTGGAAACACCAAACCACAAAATAAAATGAGCAGTTTTTTTCCCTCCCACTTGGTTCAAAATAAACTTTCTTCGCAGGTATGACAACAAGTAGAAGGAGCGAAAGCATAAATTCTTTTTTTGATGGATATGTTCATTAACGTACTATGTTGAATGAATTTTTAATTAAATATGATAAGGCAGTAGCATCAAGAAGGGCCGCAGAAGAGGATGAAGATTTCAAGACTATGAATACAAGATCGGTATTGCACACCAACCATCCTCTTGAGAAACATGCAGGAGAGTTATATACACGTAACATGTTTGAGTTTTTCAAAAAAGAATGGATAGCTTCTCTGGGCTATACTCATGATGCGGTGAGCAAATCAGATGATGCTATTGTGTATAGGGTTGGATCAAGAGATTTTGAAAAATTCAAGTGGAGAATCGTTACTTATAAACCAAAGGAAGGTAATATACTTTTACTTTTTAATAGTAACTTTCTGTTGTTTATGTCCTTTTGCTTTTTAATAGCAAGCTTTTGTTGTTTTTTCTTCGAATACTTCCTACACAGGCAATAGCACATCTTGTTCATGCGGCAAGTTCGAAACGTTTGGCATACTTTGCAAGCACATCCTCTATGTTTTGAGGAAGAAGAAACGTTCAAAACTTCCAGAGTGGTCTATTTTGTCAAGATGAACCATTGAGTCGAGGTACAGATTTGCCGATGATAATACTAGCAAAGGGATGGTGAACGGAGAAATGATGCACTATTTTGGTCCGTGAAGACAGTTTTTAACAAGGCTATTGAAGGAGTAAAAGATTCATATCCAAACTTAAGGAAATTGCAAGATGTTCTTGAAGCATTTTCCAGAGAACATGTTGTTTCCGCTACTATTTCACGGGAACAAGGACAAGAGAAAGCCGGTTCTTGTACAAGCACATCGCAAGCGGGGACTGCTCCACAGTCATGTATTTGTGATCCAAGTAGTCCAGTTAAAACCAAAGGTCGTCCCAAGATAGCCAAAAGGATCAAATCCGGGTTAGAACAAAGCATAGCAGCAAGTAAGCAGAGAACTTGCGGGTATTGCGGAATAAAAGGACATTATGTAACCAGTTGTCCTAAAAAGAAGGTACTCTTGCTAATGTTTCTTTATGCACCATCTGATGATTGTACTCAAGATTTGATTTAGTGATCAATTGTGTGACTTATAAATTCAATTGTTCATCAGATGCAGGTAAACGAAACTATGGCCTAGCTTATAGGCTCTAAACTTGTTTTGAAGGGAAACAACCTGGTGCAGCAGCTTACGTTTATGTGTTGGTGCGATTTGAACTTGTTTTGTGTGCCTGCAAGGACCAACTTCTGTTATGAGCAGCTACTCATTTCAAACTCAAAGAGCCGATTTTTTTGGTGTTATGCGCTTCTATTTGAGCGGCTTGTGTAACTTTTGATATAATTTGTGATGAGGCAGATCTCTTGGTTATCTCAGGAAGCAGTATTGCCTCTTTGTTGTTTACTGTCATAGTACCATGTCGTCGACTTCTCGTTTATCATCTCTTTTCTCTTTTACTTTTATTGACATGTGCATATATTTTTTGTCAATCTAAAGGGCATATGAGGCAGATCTGTGATGACGCAGATCTGTTCCTTTAAACGATATCGTTTATAGGCAAACTACATATTTCATTCATCTCATCTATTGATGCACGATCTGCATATGGGTCAAACCAACATAAAAGCCATGTTGCAATATGTTACAACATCAATAATTTAATGGCAGCAAAAGTATTACATGATCAATAATTTAACATAAAAACATGTTACAACATTCAAGTTATATGGATCAAAATCCATATGGACAAACCAACAACAAGAACAATTAAAGCCAACATATACACATGCACATTGCCATGACTATAGTATCTTCTTCTATTCTCCAATGCTCTTATTCGACTGGCATGATTTGTAACTTCTGCGTGCATTTGAGGGATATCGATTTGAATTTCTCTTCAATGTCGAAACGTCATCAAACCATCCATCCCATGTACAATTGGGACAACCGAAGTAAAATCGACCTGGATTACTTTGCGATGTCGATACTCTGATTCGGGTTTGTGCACCACGCCTCGAACAAAGTCAAACACCAGTAATGGAACTTGAATTGGATTTGCACTCTCACGAGATGAATCGAAATTCTGAGAGTGAGAGTTGGAATTGAAATTTTATGACAAGAGCGATGTTGAAGATTATGAGAATGATAACAAAATTCAGATGATTGAAACCACTATGAGAATGAGAAGCAAGAGGGAGGAGTGAAATTTGGGGAAATGAAACGACAAATTAGCTTTAATAAAAAAATATAGATTAGGTTTAATCTTTATCCATTCATCCCTGAAGACAAATAATAGTTATTGGATCTTAAGTTTTCCCTTGTCATATAACATATCCGATTTTCTCATTTTAAAAATATCACAAATGGTGTGTTTGAAAAATTCATATGAATTGAATAGTATTTTATAAATATAAAGATTTTGGATGATTTCTTTTTATAAATTCTTAAGATTTGAAATGATTATTTATAAAAATCCATATATATATATATATATATATATATATTCTTTCTTCATCAAATTTTATACAAATTCAAGATACACATAAAATCTCGATGAAATGTCAAACTGTTATAATTCAATTGAGACAAAGATAATAACAAGTTAATTGCTATAAGTACTTTAAACACATGCAACTTAATGCTGCACTTTAAGGAGAGACTACAACACAGGTTACATGTGCTTCAAACACTACTTGCAACAGCTAATGAGCACCCTTACACATTAGCCAGTCAGCAATATGACAGCGCTCTGGCCTTGATAACAGGGCTGTAAGCAGTACAACAGAAGGATTTTCCAAGGGAACCAATAAGCCATAGAGCACCAATAGTGGGAAAAATATTCACTCAAATGTGAATATATGGTCCAAACACAGGTGACGTCACGCTGCATATGGTGAAAAGATGTAAAGCACTCGGTCGAATAGAAGCTTTGAAGCATATGACCTAAAAAGAAACCTATATGTGGATATATCGAATACAATGCAAAATTCATCATCAGTCAATCTGGAAATTAAGAGAAAAATTACTCATGGGAACACACGAATAGCCCACTTCTAACTACAAAGCACCTGCTGCGACCCTACAAAAATACCATATATAACATAGGCTGAGCCAGAGAAGAGCTCCGATAGGACAAGCGAAGAACCCAATCCACCAAGAATGCAAGAATCATGTAAGCTTTTCGTCAACATGCCATCTGATCAGTATCTATAGGATGACCCGCCCAATGAAGGTGGTGCAGGAGGCAGCCGTGTAGGTGTGCGGCGGCTGTTTGAGCCTGAACTGAAGTTGGAATCACCGTTCTGGGAAGGGTCGCTGTACCTTCTGCTGTGGCTTGAGCCATACCTTGAGCCACCATCTGATGGTCCATTCGCAGCTGCATCGAATGCAGTTCTCCAATCATCCCCCATTGGTAATCCTCCAGTCCTCGGGCTCTCTGTCGAAAAAAACACAGTAACAAATCAGGAGTGTGGCCTTAATTGAAGAAACAGTTCTTCGTTGAGCTATTTTAAGCCATCAGCTGCAAGCTGGTCCGTTAAAATGTAGGTGCATGGTTGAACTTTTAGATTTATTACTCTTGACAAAAGAAGACGTATAATGTGAGAACGTGAATAATTGCGTATATTTTACACAAAAAAGGTCATTCTTTTCACATACGCTTATCATCACAAATTTACTGTTTTCTCTTTAGAATCAAGAGAACGGAGTATGTTAAATCTCCGTGTAGATGAACAACTAGAAAAGAAAACTGTTATGGGAGATTTAAACACTTGTGCAGTGCAAAATATCATCATCAAAGATTCCAAGAAGGTGATTACCAGCTTCACTTCCGCTATCAGACCAGCCAGCACTAGCTGCTGCACGATTGTCATGGATGCTTAGCTGCCTCACAAGTTTGGAGAGAATAGAGGATTGCTTTTGATACCGCTCACGTTTTCTCCTTACGTTTTGGTCCTCTTGAAGGAGCTCCTCAATCCTCGCAGAGCTTTGAGCACTAAGCAGATTAGCAAAGTAAAAAACACAATTAGAAAAACGAACACAAGAGAAGTGGCTGAGGCAAATCAGAGAAGAATGGAATGTGGAAAAATCAAATGCCAAAACATGAGAAGATCCTGCATTTTTCATGCAGGCATTTTTAGCATTCCACTTCAATGCCTCTCCCTAGCTTAGCACCAGCCATCTTATTTTCCTAAGCAAGTGGAGAACGGATACCTAGAATTGCTTCCTATGAACAACAAAGTTGAGCAGCGACCTGAAGTCCGAAGCTATACCCAAAATCATTCAATAGAGGCAATCCCTTGTATTACCTTTCACTTCAAAGAATTTAGTCCAGGTCTGCAAGGACGCAGGTTAAATCATTTCAGAAATACTAGAGCACAATGAATAAGCCATCAGTTCGCCATCGATTTATTTCTCAACTCAATAGTCAATACTACCTTCCTCAAACTTGCTTCTTTCTAGGGGTGTTAAGGTCCTTTAGGATGGATGTTATCCTGAAAGAATTCTACTTCATTGGTATACATTGTACCAGTTAAATTTAAATTTCTAAACATAAATAAAATACAAAACTTTCCTTGATTGGAGTCACAAGGATTCCTCTTCAGTGAAAAAGAACGAAATAAAATTCTAAAATGAAAATACACCTTTAGAACATCGTTTTCTTCAAAATAAAACAAGTTGCCATTAAGTACACGCAATAGTTAAATGTGAAAACAATTTTCACTAAACAAGCAAGCATAGGTCATTCCAATTCCAATTCCAAGGAACATTTTGACCAAGTCTAACCTGATGGCACTATACAATTGATTCAACATGTCTTCCTTTGCCTTTTCAACTTGGCACAGAACAACAGCCTGTTCACCAAAGGAAAAGAGTAAGCAGAAGCTAACAGGAATAAAAGAATGGACATAAATCTATTTCTCAGTTTAATCAGGGTAAAAAGCTTCACTGACTTTTGGTACATTGGCAAGAAGGCTGTTTATAACAGCTTCTGCATATGCACGAACTTCATGAGCCATCCACCGCAACTCCTCCTCAGGATCTGCCGGTCTTCTAGCCATCATGTCCTAATACACAGCGATAGTTACTTAGTCAGTACGATAGCACCATCTCTACAGGAACCATCAAACACCTAAAAATGATAGTTATAATTGATACTCACCAGATCCGTTCAACAGTGGAACTCAGACAATATACAACTCAAGCAGAGCCTAAAAACTTACCACAGAACTATCTGAAAAGCCCTCCCGCATTGTAGGCCCAGGTTCACCTGCTTGGACTCTAATAGGCTGTGCAATGTTTCTCAGCTTTCCTAACCACTCAATTTTATCAGCCATACTTTCTGCTTTTAGAATAACAGCACTGTGCGCTACAACCGAGGTGAAAGCAAAAAAATGTCAAACCAAACGCCCTAAAAATATAAACCAAAACCAGACCCAGGTGAACACTCGTACCTTTCAGAACTGATTTATAGGGAATTTTACTACTCAACTTGAATACAAGACTTGGTGCTTTGCCTGAATCAGGCCCATTTGCCTTCTTATCTTTGGAACTTTTGGTTGGAGCCTCCTCATCATCTGGTATCTCCTCAATTAGACATTCCTGAGAAAACAATTTGTTTGAGCGAACACAATATAGAAAAGTATATTGATTAGCTTGAATTATTCTGTAGTAGCTCAGATGCTAAGATGATATTTAAAACAAGGCAGAAAGGTGAAAATTTATGTTCAGTTTTAAGCTATTAAAAGAAACAAATAAAGACTATATTGCAATCATCTCTAGAAAAGGGGAAAAAGATTCAGAACTGATTTGACCTCGAGTGAAATTTCCAGAGGGCAGACGAAAAGAAACATCAATGAGTAGATCCACCCTTATGCTGTAAACAAGAGAATGATATTCCCACATACTTAAGGAGCTCATTACAAACTTAATTTCTAGATTTGCAGGTTATGGATCCTATTTCATACCATCCTATTTCATACCTCTAAAGTAAACGAAAGGAGCTCATTACAAACTTAATTTCTTGATTCGAATGCTATGGATCGTATTTCATACCTCTAAAGTGATAACTGCTCGGAAGTGTGGCTCTTCTTGTTTTTTCGTATATCCGAGCTGCAAAGCACAACAGCATCTACATCAATTACAAGATAAAAAATGACCTACACTAAATAGGACAAGCTAAACAAGTATGTCACCGCTCATTATTCAACACTGATTCTGTACTCTATCCAAGAACGGATCCTTTCCCTGTAAATACGACCACTCACCCTCCCTTCAGCCCCCTTCATTACACTTAACCTCAAAGTCAAAGCAACTTTCGGGCTAAAAAAGCCACTCAGACAAATGATGCTTTGGACCATATCTCTTAAACTCATGCCAGAGACAGTGATGAACAATATCCAATGAAGATTTCTTCTGCAAGTATCTGATTAATTTGAGCCTAAGCACAAGAAGCACTACTAGAATCAGAAACAGCTACCTTGTCCATCAATAACCAGAAATTTGAACAGAATCAGGTCGCAGGAAATAGTATGAAAATTCGAGGTATCAAGAGTACATTTTACTTGCATTCAAGAACTTCTCCATTAAAGATTCAAACACTTGAATCATTTGAAATATCACTAAATCAGCAAAAGCACCGCTAAGACATTTGAATTGAAACATGTTTATAACCCCGACTAGGTTTACCAATATACAAGGCAGACTTCCACAATACTACATAAATACTAAACTTAACCAAGAAATATAACCAATAAAACCTACGGAATTACAAGGCTTTTGTTTAAGAAGCATAATACCCATAAGCACCAGTAATGAATCCACAATTAGCAATACTCGCAGCCCAAATGCTAACAATTGTCAGTAGTAGTCACAAAGAAGAGATTTGCAAAGTCAAAAACCAAATGACAAACTTGCCTTTCCCGTTTTTCCATTCAAAACAAACCATCGTTGACTCCAACTGTTAGTTTTGGCACTTTTCTTCAGTAAGAATCCTGCATAAAGCACCCAAAATAAGTATAACACTACTCCACTGATCAAAAGGACAAAGAACAACAAGTATCTTGCATGTCTACATAAAATAATAGAGTTTGCAGAAGGCAATTAAGCAGCTAACACTTCACTAAGCTACAAGGTAACTCGTGAATCGAAGAAAGAGTGATTGGCATTCAAAACAACGGCTCCAAAAAGGATCAGTGAAAGAAGGTATGAAGTATGCTGAAATAATTTCCATTCAGTATGAAGAATCACAAAAAGGCTCCTCCCCCATTTCTTCCTTGAGAAACTACAGCGTGAAACTCTAATCTCCAACCAGAACCAACTGAATTTGAAGACTATCTTTCCACAGTAAGGTGAAAAAAGAGTTTCAGTAAAAAGCTGAAAAAAATTAAAAAAAAATATTGCACGCCACTGAAAGAAAAATCATGTATGCAAGAGTTTATGGACTGACCAGCTGTTATCTCCCCATCAGCCCCGGCTGTCTTTAAACTAGATCCCTCTGTTCCTTTGTCGCCAGATTTCTCCTTCATTGATTTTAAGCTACTCCCACTTTGTTGGCTCCCTGTCTGTGGACTTGTTGCCTGAGAATGGCAGAGTTGGATAGCAATAAGATGCTAAATAAATAATTAAGTACCCAACCCCCCTCCCCCAAAAAGAAAGGAAAAAAAAGAAAAGGAAAGGAAAGAAAAAAGAAAAACAAAACAAAACAAAAAATTCCAACTTTGCAGTTGTTATGCATTTTCATAATTTTACAGAAGATGATGTACATGATAGATTGGAATGGCGTCGTCGTATTCATATAGCCGACACCATTTGATGGGATAAAGGCTTGATTTGTTGTTGTTGCAGCTGTTATGCATTGGGTATGCTATCAATCCATTCGTTTTTTTTTTTTTTTTCATGGAGAAACTACAACAAATAAATTCCCACCCTGTTTAAAGAAGGCTGCTCTGGTTCTGAACCCTTTCTTGAGGATCGACCTTTTAGCTCCTCTTCACGCCGTTGCCTCTCCATTCTGGCATTCATCAGAAAAAAAGACACAATAATTAGCTCAGTTTACACACTGAAACATCAAAAGTTCGCTCCTTACTTTAACTTCATTGAAATTTACCATGGAGATATACAAAGAATAAGGAGTACTAAGGAATATTATAGACAAATGACCGTTCAGGTGGCATAGCCTTGCTAATATCTAAAGCAAAAGTAATAAACATAAACACAACCTGGCCACAAACCCATTACGTCAAGTGTCACAACAGGATGAGAGTGAGGTACAGAAATTGAAACGAAGATCCTCTGATGCAATGACAAAAAAATGGAAGAGGTGCAAGTCATGTGAAGATGGAGAAGAAGAAACGTGAAAGAAACCTCAGTCTATCACACAGCATAGCCTCACCTAATTTAAGACAAGACATATGACATAGGAGACTGGCATTCTCATTTCCAAGACACCTCCCAAAAAAAGGGCTTTGTGAAGCAGCATCAGCTGCTAATTGGCAACCGCAACAGCTTAATCACCACGCATTCGAACAAATTTTTATTTAAAAAAAAAGATAAAATTTGTAAAATAATGTTTGAGATTCAAAATCAAAATGGTTTGAACAGGATTTTGCAAGTGCGGCTGTCAATTAGCAGCAGCTGCATCGGCTTCCTTTTTCAGATTGTTGTTTCATCAGTTCCATACGTTTTTAGTAAAACGCTACTGATAGGAAAATTCAAAAGCTTAATAAGGAAAGAAAAGAAACTAGCCCCTGATTCCATAGGTAAGCAAGTCCCTTGTCACTAGTCAACAAGAACAGATTGCCAACTACAGTTACTAATCCCTATTTACTATGAACATTGCTAAATTACATTTTAGCATTTGCAACAGTTTGCCATTTACATCGTTGATTAAAATATTTAATCAGTCATCACAGGATAGAAAGATAGGAAACATGCAAGGCTCCAACATGCCCGACCTGTTGATTTCTACCTAAGAAATGAACAAAAACAAGAGTTTAAGTGAGCATACCTTCTCTGCACCAACCGAATAAAATGCTGTGGAGGAACAAATGCACGTTCCATATCAACCAAACCAACCACCATTTTCTTTGCTTCCCTTTTAAAAGAATCTAGGGCAGAAGTTGCTAAAGCTACAACCTGTTTTGATACGATAATATCCTAAATCATCAACAGAAGCAATACAAACAAGAGATGAAGCATGCATCCATACTCACCTCTCTCTTGAACGGCGGGTATCTTCCAAGTCCAGGTGTGCCATTAGCAGCTTGAGAAACTATGTCCACCAATACATGATGCACCTATTTATCACAAGGGGAAGCAAGTGGGAAGTAAATGGCAACGAGACTTGAGAATAAATCCTTCCATAAGGCATTGCAGAGGTCAGGAAGTGGTTATAGTATTTCTTGAAAAGCCAAGAAAATGTAGGAAGCCATACAATTCAGCCAAGAGTTACCTCATCAACACAAAGTCGTGAAGGTTCTTTCGCAAGTTCAAGAACGATTTTCAACAGGGATCTTAAGCCTTTTTCTGGAGAAATAAGATATGGTTGATAACCGTCTGCTTCTAGAACTATCTGATTCAAACAAACAAATAAATAAAAAGGTCAACCAAAAGACATGCATCCCTGCCCCTGCCACCTCTTCCCTTCCCTCGGTATGCTTTGGAGAGAGGAGAGGCAGGTAAAAGAAGAGAAAGACAGAACATAGAACCTTTGATAGGAGTATTATTAGGTAAACAGAGAGCATACCCTTTTGACATTGTTCATGTCAAAATGTCGATCCAAAGGGAGCTGCTTCATCCTGTTAGGAAAATTACCTTCAAAACTCGCAACAATCTTCCAACCATTTCCCTAACAATTTTGAAAAATAACACTAAGAAAAAGTTTATAAACAAGTCAAGTAGAAAACAAGTTATTAAAACTACTTAAGGGTTAAGCATAGGATAGTTGCAATACTAAAAACTCTGTCAAGCAGCAAAACCCTGATCTAAATAAACAATGCAACCAAAGAATGGCAAGCTTACCTCACCACCCGTAATATGCCGCAGAAACTTTTCCTCAAATTCACGACAAAGTTCCAGGGCCAAAGCCCTTGTGCCCTCTGAACTACTAACCATAGATTCACCAAGCTTTACCAGTTCATCCTGAACAATCTGAGACTTACCCTGAAGCCTGAAACAGGGAGCAATTACCATTCAATTAGTCACGAGAACTTCTGAAGTCAACATGTTGACCTAGCATTACAGATTTGACTGAGATTAAATTCCTGGCTTGCTCACAAGAACATTTTTATTGATACTGGTAATGTTGTCTTCAACTGGAAAAGAATCGGCTTTAATTTGAGGCAATATTTTTAGAGAATTGATAAATCTAAGGTACAGTTTTATATATCCAAGGCTAATTGTGAGAGTTGGGTATTTTGGTCCAAAAAAATAATGTCAGGGGAGTGCGTTGGAGATATCAGAATTTGCCTTGGAGATAAAATTGCCCAATTCTAATCGCAAAAAATTAAGAGTTTCACCTAATACATTTGATGCTTAACAAACATGTCCTAAACTTGATTCCAGATCCTCCAATTGGATAACAAGACAAGCTGAACCCACTCACATCTGCCAACTCGCAACCACTTTGTAGTTAAGGACTATGATAACTTATTCGGTCTAAACAAAGCCAATAGTTAGTGTTGTATTCATTGCAAGTCATACGCTTAAAAAGAACAAAGGCACTGTTCATGATCGACCACCCACCCATGTATCCAAATGTTTCCCATCACAAACAACTACAGCGACTAATAGAGTAAAAACAAGTTCAACAGATTGTTCAGCCTGAACGTTCTTGACATTTAAGAGCTTAGCAGGAAAAGCAAATAATTAGCTTGATTCCTGTTTCAAACCGTTCAAACATTACAAGGTACAGACCATCCAACAATGTACACAATTGCATAACCTTGATACAGAACGTTTGCATTTGCTACCAAATTGTTTGTGGATGCGATGAAAAAGCTTTCTACATCTATGGGCCGACCTACTCCATGGCCCATAGATGTAGAAAACATGTGACTCCGACCAACAGATGCATTCAAGAATATACTAAATTGCATGCTGAAGAAACAAAGTGAAACATAAGAGCAAGGCCACAACTCTCAATAGACGTCAAATGTGCTCTGGATGAGAATAACCACAGAGAACAATGCCCATATCAGAGCATCACTTCAGATGCAGCTAATGACTCAAAGAGAAAACAAAGAGTCGAAAAGAAGTAGTACCCAGATAGAAGATTCGGAAGCCTGATTTTTATACGGTTACGTATTTGGGTAGCTAGCACCTCAACCAAAGCTATTCTACCAAGCTTGCTTTGGGGTGCTCCTGTGAGAATAGACTTGAGACTTTCACTCTCGGCTCGCCAAGCAGTTTCCAGAGAATTCTCAGATCCACCATTGCTAGACTGTGCAGTAGCTATGGCAACAGACTGTCCAATTAAGGCAACCCATGGAATATCAGATGCGCTCCTTGGTCCTTGACCCAAGAGAAGAGCTTGCACTGCAGTAAGAGCTTTTGACTCTGATGCTGCCTGATCTACTTTGCTAATTATTCCAATTGTTCTTGTTCCTGCACATCAACAGTGCATAGTTGACCCCAAAGTAAAGCGAACACTACAACAATTTATAACTCCCAATTGTAACAGCAAAACAAACACATCATAGAGATTATAAAAATAAAAATATAAAAAAGAAAGAAAAAGAAAAAAGAAAGAAAGAAAGAAAGAAAGAAAGAAAGAGAACAATCTCACCTTCTGAATCATGTTCCTTAGCTGTTCTAAGAGCCTTCGAGGAGGAAACTTCAGGCGCCTGAGCAGCAGGGATGATCACTAGCAAAATTGCATCATTGCGTGCGACATAATCATTGATCTGCAAGTAACAGAGAAAGGCTTAGGCACATGCAAACATATACAGTCATTATACAAGTATCCAATCAAATGTATCTAGAGTGATAACTACAGAGAAAACCAACTGACCAAAGAATCATCCATAATCCGTTGATCCAATCCAGGGAGATCAATTAACTTCAGTGGTGGAGCTGTTGCATTGAAAGGAAAAAAAGAAGAAGAAGAAGAAAATATAATCAAATGAGTTGACGGAGAGGGCAACCATACACACAACAATGGAAACGACGCATTTCAATAACATCAGAAATCTCTCTCAAAGTTAAAAAAGTATCGAGCACATGCCCACCTGTACTAGTGCGAAGCTTCAAATATATCTCATCACGGCTCTTTCCTGATGAACCTTTGCTGAGTCTGTCCTGGAGAGAATGCCTCAGTGCACCTATTAAGAATCTCAATAGAAAACAAGACGGTAATCACAAGTTGCTCTAAAGAAAGCTCAAGAAGTTTTTTCACGCTGCATTTCTAAATGACACTGCATGTATTCAAAATGGAAAGTCGGGCATCAAGATTTAAAATGTAAGAACCCTCACTTGCAGTAACCTGCTGATTTTTATTGTCAATTTGCAAGATAATCGATTTGCTGCTCAAGGAACTATCTCGGTTCAACTCAATGCTTATAGGAGCACGTGTAGCGCCATTTTCACCAGTTGGCTGTCCAAGATAGAAATCGCAATTAGACACAAGTGATTGGATATATTCTAAGAAAATGTTGGAAAACAAGAAAAGGCTTCTTTGATTGAAATCTAACCAAGACAGGATGTCCAATCAGGCTGTTCAGCACTGCTGATTTCCCAGCACCCTGAATACTCACAAAGTAGAAGTCAGTCAGCCTTTGTCTATCATTCTCAACAACGTGCATACAAACAGAAAGAATGTCAAATAAGAATGACTCTGATGCCTTTTAAGACAGAGAGAAAAAAAACCTGGTCAATGAAGTGACTATGGTTCCGTCCATACAAAATAATCAACACCAAGAGCATGCTAATCTTTAAAGCCCCTACATAACCTTACTCTTAAATCGTCACAGTATACATAAAACACCCAAATGTGATCCAACATTTCCATTGCAACTTATCCATTAACTTCGACTATGCCCTAAAATTTAAGGGAACCAGCTCACATA
Source organism: Drosera spatulata (assembly GCA_035668315.1). Taxonomy (NCBI): domain Eukaryota; kingdom Viridiplantae; phylum Streptophyta; class Magnoliopsida; order Caryophyllales; family Droseraceae; genus Drosera; species Drosera spatulata. Next base: position 30,397 of record JAOVYX010012495.1, read on the forward strand.
TAACTCAACCCGACCTTCTCCTACAATTACCTTCAAACGTCCTCATCTCATCCTCAACAAGCTATACACCACCACACACTATAGTGTAACTAAATAGGAAATGGCAACGGCGACCAACACCACCCTAAACATCATTGCAACCAACACCACCACTTACACACAGTTCTCGGAATCTTCACATCCAATCATTCAGATCAATCAATAACAGCCACAACAAAAACTACACATCCACGCAATCTCAAACCAACAAATCCACTCACCACATTCCCAAGCGCAACAACATTAAGAAAACTCGAATCCCTCCTCCTCGACGAACTCGAACTCGATTCCTCCACATCCTCGTCCGCCAAGACCGCCGCCGCCTGCAGCATCGAGTCCGATAACTGCGCCAACTCCTCGATTGCGTCCATCACTTCAACTCAATCGAATCCAATCCAAATCGAATCGAATCGAAACTTAATCAAATACGGTTAATAAAATGGGGGAGAGATGAGATCGATCAGGGATCGAATCGGGGGAAGGAAACCCTAGGAAAGTGAGATCGAGAGGGAGGAAAGTGAAAAGAGAGAATATTGTACAGCTTTTTTCGTGTTTTTGGGTTGCTTCGTCTTGGTGTCATCAGTTGGAATAGTGTGACGAAATGAATTTTGGGTCACTGTTGTTGTTAGGTATTCCTTATCGAAGTGGGGTGTTCCCTAAAGTTACTAATATGCTTTTCGTTTCAATCAAATTATAATATTACATCATCATTATATTATTTAACATATAATTTGAAAAATTTCGTTTTTTATTTTAACAACATAAAAAAAGTTATTAACATTAATTCAAAATTATAGTACATAACTTAAACTATCATTAGTATTTCAAGATAGTTATGCATAAAACGATATTTTATCGTTTTGCCGACGATTCATAGCATAAATACCTTTATTACTGACATAGGTTAAGGTTATAATTTGAATAAGACTGAGATTATATGATTTATTCATAAGAAAAACTTCTACTATAATGTATTATTACATACTTTTTCCGTTTCACATAAATTGCAATGTTTTTTTTAATGTTTCATAAAAATTATAATATTATCATATTTGAAAATTTTTTCTTTATAAAAATATCAAAACATCCATACTTTTACCTTGCATCGCATCAACTCATCACATCATCATTTCTGTTTTTTTTTTCTCTTCTCCCACTCACACAAATCAAATGATAAATTTGTAAACTTAACCAAATCAACTAATTTTCTTAATTGTCATGTCGAGCCAACCTATTATAATTTTTTTTTGAACGGAGGGAGTATATACATATTTGTCATAAGTATATGATTTTAAAAGGATTTAAGGAATACGTGCAATAGTATATATGTATCATACTATGATTATGAATTTTGTGTTGATATTAACATTTTATTACAAAAGGGAAAGAGAATATGATGCTAGATTATGTGTGGTTAGGGATTGATGGATACTGAAGGTTAAATGATTTGAGAATTTCAAAAACAAAAACAATTTAAAAAAATCTTCACCGTTGGATGTGTTATAGCAACACACAACTTGTATGTTACTAACAACAAACTCCCTTTTTCCTATTACTAAAAATCAATACCCTTGTTTCTTTTTAACGCCCTTATTTTTATGCAATCTAGTGCCAATGTGACAGTGCTCTTATGGCTCTGTTCGATAATGATTATGTTTGTTGTTTTTGTTTTTAGTCTGATGAAAAAAGAAAGTGTAACGCCCCGACTTTTCACGTAAGAAGATACTTGAACGTTATGTCGTCACGGACCCGGTCCGTGACAAGGCTAACAACCGAATAAGTTTTAGGAGTTCAGAAGTCAAGAAAAACACAAACAGTACAATAGTCATAATTTACTGTCCCAAATACCTGTTTAGTTACAACACTTAAAGCGGAAGCTTTGTAGATCATTTATTACATTTAAACAACATAGACAACTGATCTGCCATAATATCCAAAGTCTGTGGACACATCTAAATATGATCAAGCTCTCTCTAAGAGCCTTCAGGTGCTGTTTGGGGCATACCTGCAACCGAAAAACATAACCGTGAGCTAATGAAGCTCAGCAACCTCTAGTGTATGAATCCCAATTACAGGGAACTTCCGCTAACGGCTATGGCGACCGCCGAAAGTCCCTAAAACATTTTATATATATAGGAAAATATGGACGCCATATCACACAACATCGCTTCTCTTTTCTTCATATAGCTTTGCATTGCTTTTAGGAGTCGTTCCTTTATTTTGC
>JAOVYX010012506.1:0-32652 GCA_035668315.1 Drosera spatulata
GATTTAAAGAAAATATCTAGGCTTAGGTGTAAATACATCATTTTCAAAGGGTATTCCTAATAATCTAATTACAATAACAACAACTTTCAAGAAGAATGCAAAATTTTACATAACCTCACTGGACAAACAAAACTAAATTTCAATATTTTTATATATCCATTCTTAAATTATAGCTATTTATATGCAAAAATGTGTACTTCTTGGACTTGCTCTAATCATGTTGTCCATCTCTCTTGATTTTTCATAAATTGATGCATGTACATTCATACTGAACGCGTCATTTCTATTCCGTTTGAAGCAGTGGTCGGTGATCTACTTTTGAGAGTGGGAAAAAGAAAACGTCTTGTTCTTAAGAGTTATGCGATGCCTCATTTAATTGGATTCCGTAGGTTAAGTTCGGAAGAATAAGATCAAGACTACTTGCTTGGGAATTTTTTTTTTCAAAGCTAATATAATTTTTATTTTTTTTTATCAAACTAATCTACCAAAGAATTTTTTATTTTTATTTATTTTTTTTTGAATAGGCAATCTACCAAAAATTTTTATAATCAAAGTAGGGTGTTTTGCATGGGATGGAGAGAATACACGCCCGCATGTATCAAGACCGAAGGTGCTCGACGTGTCTATTTTCCCCGAAAAGAGAGGTTATACTGTGCTTTAGTGGTGTTGAGATATTGCTGTTGAACTCTGGGGGTTGCCTTCAGGAAAAGAAGACGAAGAATTGTTGTCTTTTTTCTGTTAATTGATGTATTAGGCTTTTTAGCTTATGTTGCTTTCAATCTCTTTGCATTCAGTTGTTCAATAAACGTTAAGGCTTTTGGTTCTCCCATAGAATCAAAGATGTTCTGTGACTTACATCTCAGCTTGATATGAGTGTTGTCAACAAGCAGTCTCTACTGGTGGGGTTTTGGGTGACTTTACCAAACCTGTGCTTAGAGGCAGTAACGCAACATCAAACCGTGATTCAGGTGAGTTTAGAAGTTATTTAATCAAAGCTTTATTTTCTTCGCTGGTGCGCTGATTGTTATCCAAGCTTATAGTTTTCAGTGTTAGGTATTGAATTACTCCAACAGAATCTTCCTTTTTTGGGTTCTTTATTTAGATTAATTCATGAGCGGTAGTACCATTTTGAGCCAATTACTCAAACTTGTCGATTTTTCATGATTTCTTAGATCATATGCTTCTACGTTTGTCACTTGAAATGGATAAAAGGAGTGCTTTGCCTTTTGAATTCTGTATATTTCTTTGCTCACATTGAGACTGTATGATAGCCTCATGCTCGAATCCTGTCTAGAAGGCCAGTTTGTTGAGATATATATGGTACCTCTCCTTTTTGTAGTTGCTCGAACCACTAACATTGCCGACTTGCCTCATAGCTTCTAGTCTTCTTTTACCACTGTAGTCACTTATACCTTGACTATTTTACAAATTTCGTGAAGCATACCTTGCTGTCAATTATCAATTGATGAATGTTGATTTGTCGCATGAACGATCTTGTCAAATGGTTTTCTGTAGGAAATATGACGAGTCCTTCCTAAAAGCAACTACTTACTATAATTGTTATCTTACATGCAGATCTGACAAGTTCCTGTAGTTGTTCTTGGCCAAATCGGTGGAAGGATGGCATCTTGGGAAGTTGTTCTGTGGTGGAAAGGTCTGAAGCTGGAGCTGATGCAGATTCTTCAAAGAGTCATAAAACTAGTCATCTGCTTCGTGTACCATTGTGAAAGCAAAATTCATTTATGTTGTCCTGGTCAGCCTGTGTGTAAATTGTATTCTTTGATTTTCTTTTGGATTGGTTTACCTTCAAACGGTGTATGAGACTGTATTATGATCCAAATGCTATCCCCACATCATTTGTTTATTGTGGACGAGTGTTTTATTGTCGTTCTTGAGTTTGAACTGCTCTTCCTACGTCTTGGTGTGCAGTTATCTGATTCCTGAGCTTGTGGGGCCCTGTAGCTTGAAGATTACTTATTCTGCAAACACTCATCTGAGTGTGAAATTACAGAGCCACAGGAGCAGGTACTTAATTTTCTTCTTCGGTGTTCATCGTGATAGCAAGATTTACCTGTCCATTGCGTTGGCTTGTAACGGTATTGTGCATTACCAATGCATCACCTGATTCGGTCACTTGATCTATGTTACAGGCATTACACCAAATTCGTTTCTTCCAGTGGCCGCATCTGCCATAGACACAACTGGACAGGTGAGACCTCTTATCCGTCTTACTGTTCTTGCATTAGTATGATAATTAGTAGTCTGCCATAATTAAGTTGGTCTTAATTGGGGCCTTTCTGTATATCATTTGAAATGTTTCTTATATCCTCGACACATGTTGTGTTTGGATGGCATAATGGAATGTTTTGCTACCTTTTCTTAACAATTATTTACTTTGCATACAGTAGAGTCATTACTTTTTTTTTTGTTTTTTTTTTGCACGGTAATTACAAGAGTGTTAATATACCTGTTGAAATATTGCAGTTAGGCGTGGGTCTGGACGGGGAAAAGATGGATCCTGAGAGTTTTGTCCTCCTCCATCAGTTTAGAATATGCAATATGCAGTTACCTTGGATGTTTTTACACATGGTATATATGACCAATCAAGCTGTGTTATATGCTGTCTTTAGCCAAATTGTCATCATCATTTCAGTAAGTTATCTCTGATGCACTAACCAGGTGTTCTCTTCATTTGGACCTGTTCAAAAAATTGCAATCTTCGACAAAAATGGAGGATTGCAGGCTCTAGTGCGGTATCCAGGCAAGATTGCGGTATCAGCCTATCGGGAATTGGTATTTTAGTGTTACTGCTCTTCTTGCAACAAGAAATATTTGACTAGGGTGAAATTTCTGAAAATATATTTATATTCAAGCTTTGTCTTTGTCTGCTCCCTCTTGGCCTCTTGTATATGAGTTGCAAATTGCTGAATTTTTCCCCCTCACATGGCAGATGTCCAAACTGCTGTTGTTGCCGAAGGTCACCGTATGTATGATGGGAGGGTTCTGCAAGCTTCGTCTCTCATATTCGCGACACACTGATCTTAGCATCAAGGTACAAAGTCACGTCTCGTGCGCTTCTTTCATGCTTTGGCCTTTGAAAGGCTTGCATCAAAATAACAAAAACATTGAAGTGCTGCATATGCAGAATACTTGGCGTTCAATCTCCTCTGTTTTAGACTCTTCCCCAGACTTCTTCTGTCCCTTGGAATTTTAATAATCTAGTGTCTTGTGTTGCATAATAGTCTAGTGCTTGAACTAGACTTTTTGACATTTGGAGTTGCTTTTGCTGCTTGGCCTTGGAGTGATGCTAGTGCTTGATGTTCAGAGAGCCACACAGTTAGGGCGTTGAATTAAGGTTAAGTTATAGTGCACACTGAACAATACCGATGAGGAAGAAGCCTCTCTATTGGACACTACCGCCTCTTGTCATGGGGTTTAAGATCTGCTGTGTTATTGATTCAGGTTAACAATGACCAAAGCAGAGACTACACTATGACAAACCCTGTCATGGCGGCTACTCAACCCTCGATTCTGGGGACAGCAGCCACTTCCGATGACTGGTGGAGCTGTTGCTGCGCCTTACAATGGAGTTCAGTATGCACCAACTCCAGATGGATATGCAGTTCCTCCGGCTGGGGTCAATCTATGCTGATGCTGATGCAGAACTATCCTTACGTGCTACCTGGCGGGGTCTCTCCTGGTGCTTTGCCACTGTTATTCATCCCCCCTACTGCTTTTCCGACATCATCCGTTTTCCCTGGTGCTTTTACACCAGCAGCTGTCCCTTCTTGGTTCATTGCTGCCATCATCGATGCCACTGGGAGTCCCTCCAGGCACAATGCCACCTTTGCAGAACCATGGTGGTTTGCCTCCATATAGTCAGTGAGTCCTGAAGGCGTTGCTGTCAGTCATCAAGTTCTCAGCGTATGTTAATCGACAGATTTTGCATTCGGAACATCTGTAGTAACCCCTGTCTTTGTCCTGGAAAGTTATAAAAGTCTGAAGTTCATTGCTGAGTCAAAATTTCATCCGAGGTCTCATTTTGCTGGTTTTTATTCTTCCCAAAATTTCTCCTACTGTTCAGTTTAATCTCAACTATTGGATTTCTATGGATGTTGTCCACTTTGGTGCTGTCCATCCGTGTACATGCATGTTTCAGTTTATATCGGTTCATCAGACTGCTTAAGCGAACTTTTCTTCATACCACTATATTATGTTTATATATGTTATTGCTGATGAGCTTTTCTGACTGACATTGTGGGTTTTGCATTATTACAACGTCTTAATGTCTGCTATAAAGATCAAGAAGTGCAGCTGCTCAATAAATTAGAGTACATAAACGGCGAATCATGCAAGGCTAATATCTCGTTTGGTTTATTGAAGTTCATGGAACTCAAACTTGAAAGGCTTAATCTCGACGAGCCAGTAAAATCCAAAAGAGAAGAGCTCATTGGGCCAGCATCCATTCAAGCCCATTGCCCTACCGGCAAAGTGAACTGGGCTTTTCTTCCCAACACCATCCGACATCAATGGCAGCACAATGCCACAATTCATGCGCTATCACAAAGTCTAGTCTCTGCAGCTTCTGTAGTACTACTACTACTCAACATCGACTCCAATTCAAAAACAATTAATTTCTAAAATATCCCGAGATATATAAACGTAATTATTTTGGTTTTCTAAACTCCGATTTGGATAAAATATCCTAAACATATTTCGTTGAATATCTATTTTGATCTTGAAACACAAACATCTATTAGTGGGTAGTGAAGCGTGGATAACTATTCTCAGCAGTTTGAGCATGGTCAATTAAGGAACTGGCGCAATTCAAAGAAATAAAGAGCAGCTTGCTGGAGAGGCAACAGAGTTCTAACTGTACAAAGTTAAGCGAGATGGGAAAGCTAGGAAGCTACCGCACAGAGCTCAGAATGTAGGAGACTGAGAGAGAGAGAGAGAGAGAGCAAGACAAGCAAGATGACGTGGGGTGACGAGGTACAGATTTGCACACTGTATGCGCCCTCAAAACATCCAATCAGGTTGGACCAAAAAGAAGAACATCATCAAATCAGGGACTATTTGACGTGGATCGAACGGTCAGGGATCGATCAGGTGACATCACCCTATCCAATAGGCCAGATGCAATCCTGCTGCGTTTCATTAGTTTCGTCAGATAGGAATAGAATCATCATGGCAAGTAGTAAAAAACAATTTTGAAAGTTTGAATCGAATAGAAATCGTGGGAATGTGGGATTACTCGATCGGTATAAGTCCGGTACAATTGGCTCAATTCGGTTCTTGATCCGGTTCCATACAATGGAAATCATAACGATTGTTATGCCATCGGATAACTCACGGGTCCTAACGATCAAAAATAACCAAATACATATAATGTACAAAAACTTATTTATGGAATTAAAGGTATATGTCGTGTTGTTTTGTAACCGCACGATTTAAAAAAATAACCCCAACTTAGAACTAAGCAACAAGACAGTTTTTAATAAGGTTGTAAAGCTTGAGCGAATTATATGTCCCTCAGATGGTGGTCGCATGACTCCCATCATGTGATACAGACTCAAACTTTGATTTCGCTTTGAGATGAACAAATCTGAATCTCAAAAGATTTTCCCTCCAATTATGTTATCTTCTCTTTGATTCCCATAAGTAGAAAAAGAGAAGCAAAACGTACAAAAGGTTGCAGGCAACCAACAGCACAGCTTTCTTTAACTGTTGCCTATCTTTTTACTCATTGCTTTTGAACAGACTTCTTCTCCTGTGACCCTTCCTCTTCCGTACACCTTGATAGCGACGAGCAACAACGCTCTGTACATTTAACACAAAACAAAACTCAATAGAAAAAACAAGTTATGGAGTTTGAAACTCGAACAAAATATTTAGCATGGACACCATTTCTTAATTCATGAAACTGATAGAAATAGATTGGTGTTAATGTAACGACCAGTTCTACGACTTGTTGCACCTCTAAGATCGTTAAGAGACATTTTGCAATGCAAAATGGCGCTTTGAATTCCATCCTTTCGCTGCTCCGACGACTCATCCATTCTACTCGCCGGCGAACAACCAACCACGGCCAGCGACTCCGATCGACTCTTTCCCACCGACCACCGATCCATGACTCCAAAATTGCTTCTACTCCGCCCAGTTGCCTTCCTCTCTCTAATTTTATGTATCGGTGACGGCATCCACCACTTCCTCGCCGGCGATCCACTGAAATCCTCCACTTCCTTGGCTGCCTCGTCGCTGCTTCTTCTCCTCTTAATGTAATGCGATGGACTCAACAGAGTCAAGTATTTTCCGACTCCTGCTCTTTCATCGACAGCGCTATTGGTCAACATTTTTGAGCTGTTACTATTGCTCCGCCGGAATTTTACCGGAAACAGAGTTCCTCTGCTGCTTCTGGACTCCCATCCTCTCGGCGGGAATCCGAACACGCTCTCCGTCTCCGACATTTCTGTTTTCGAAGTCCTGTCCTTTTTAAATAACATCAGGCGTCGAATCGTAGGAGACTTCATCGTCTTCCGCGATCTGAGCCTGCAGATATCAGTTGCCGAGTCTTCCACTCTGTTGAAGAAGGCTCTGTAGAAGGCGGTGTACTCGCAGGAGGAAGACGAGGTGGTCGACGCCCGCTTCGAGGAGAACTCCGAATCAGTGTCGGTTTTGTACAGAATGTGGGCGTGGGCGTTTCTGGGAGGTTTTGTGATATTGACGAGTTTGGCGTCGTAGTTCGGCAATGTGAGCTCCAGTTCGATGAAAGAGTCGCTATCGTCTTCTTCTTCTTCGTCGTTGTTGTTGTGGCACTGAGCGGCTTTTATCGGCATCGTTGGTTGCATTGTGGCGGTGGCGGTGTTGGGTTTCCAGAGCTTGAGGAGATTCATGCAGCTGCTCCTGCCATTGAACGGTGCGGATAGTGAAAATAGGGGTCTTGTGATTTGATCAGTATACATACATGTACTACACTCGTACAAGTTTGTTTTGAGTGTGTTTGTGTGGGAAGGGGAGCCGGACCATTGGACCGTGGACGGCGAGGAATTTTGTCGCGGGCTGTGTGGGCCCCCAAGCCCACGCGAGAAGCCCAAACGCTGTCTGTGAAGCAACTGAAAGAGCTTTGACTTACGCCATCCAAGCCGCTGTTTTCTCGTCGACAGAAAATGATTCATCAATTCAACTTTGGCGATGAAAATGGGATGTGATCCTTATTCAGTATATTCACTTTTGACTATTTTGAAGGAAAAGCACGAGAAATTCCAAAGCCATTGACAGCATGCACTGTGTTGAGGTCCCCAAAACACTGTACTGGCTTTTGATGGGAACAACAGCCGAAAAAGAAAAAAAGAAGAAAAATAGTCTGATCATTTGCAACTCGGGAACTCGATCTGAAGGGAAGCTAAATCTTCTTACCATACAAAGTTCTCATCGCAAGTTTTTTTAAATTTCTTAGGCTGATGTCGGCCAGGTCGTTTTAAAGTCGATTCCAGCATAGAGGAGTCGCACTAAAACTTTACATCGCAATAAGTTAAACGCAGTCCATAAATTAAAAATTAAGAGGCATGGTAGAAGATTTATCAATGTTATGAGTACCTGGATACATGGACCCTTTTTGAGGTGCCCCAGAACATTAACATTATGCGGCGTCAAGGCATCGTCCAGTCTAAGAATAAATAGTTATTAAACCCAAATCGATTCCTTCGGTTTAATCGATTGAACCGTAATCCGATTATCTGAACAGATCCTTTTTGATAAAAAAATGGATTTGCATACGATCTAGATTGATTCGGTCTAAATCGATTAAATCTAGACAAAAATCCGGTCGGTTGAACCAAAAAGAAAAGTAATACTAAAAGAAATCCAAAAAAACCTTAAAAATAATACATATAACTCATATAAGGTTTATACTTATATTTTGATTAACAATAATATATAGGATGAATTGTTGAAAAATCTCAAAACAATTTTTTCTTACGTTTTGATACCATATCGTTTTTTACAGTTTATATGTTCAAAATTACAGTTCACAGAGCATGATATGCAGTTCGCAGATCCAAATAGAGATCAAAACGTAAGAAAAACTTATATTTGAGATTTTTGATCAATATACCTAATATATAAATATTAATATAAATAAAATAATATCAAAAAGATAAAATCGACAATTTAACAGGTTTAAAACAATGATCCGCTCAGTGAAATCGATATCTGATTCTAATAACTACGAGAATAACAACACAAAAAAGAGCATATTCTAAATTTGAAACATAGATGTAAATTATGTGGGGATGGATGAAGTATCAGGTAGCGCAGAATATGCCGTAGGATGCGCATTATTCTAGTTTATGCGATTCTGAAGATGACTCACGAGTACAAAGACACCATTCACCGGTGGTTGAGTTACTTCTAGATTGTACCCAAAAAAAAAAAAAAAACTTCCACTTCCCTTCACCATTCTTGACCTCAAATTCATGCCTCTTCTTCTCCTCCTCGACTTTGGATCGAACTGAAGAAAACACGAGGCTGTGTAGAATGAACGAAATCCAGAAAGAGCGGAAATGGGATCGAATCTTGTCGAATTGGCGAATGAATGATCTCTGACTGCTGGTGGATAGTGATGAAATCGACCCCGGCAAAGGTGAGTCCGAATCCTGGCAAAGATGTACCATTAGCTTGATGATCTGATACTGCTGCTAGATTATTATTGCTGTTTCTCCGTCATTTGCCACTTTTGTAGCAAAGCCTGGTTAATGGTATGCGTCACATTTAGGAAGTAGCACATATTTCTTCCTTGAGGTACTCGGTGCTTGAGCTAGTATTTGCTTGGATGGATATGAGCTTTTTTCTAATCAAAATCCAAAAAAGGGATTACTTGGATGATAAATAATCCTACCCCAACCATTTGATTGAGGTAAGGGGTTTTGCCTTGTTTTGACCGTAGTGTATTGCGCATTCTGATTTTTGTGGAGCAAATTTTATCCATATTAAAATTTAAAAAATCAATACAATTCAGAATATAAATATTGTTAATTAATTAGGAAATGAAATCAGAGATTTAAAATATTTCCTAAACTACAAGCAAGAATTAAAAAAAACAATGGTAGTTGAGCCGATATACAAGTGTAGGCATCCCATTTTGTTCATCATGAAACTAAATCGTGATTCGTAACAAACTCGATTCATCTATTCGAAAGTACACTAGAATCAAATAGGAACCACATATGACATCTCAAAAATGGATCCTATCCATAATTTCACTTTTACAACATTAACTTGGACTCTATACTCACCTGGATCAAAGTCACACCACCAAAAAGCCCAAATCCCATTTCGGCCCAAATCCCACCACCCCTCTCCTCCAATCACCACCACACCTCCACCTGTCCCTCTTTACGTCGTCGTTTCAGCCCCCCACAAAACCCTGAGACCTCAGCAAACCTCTCACCACTCCCTCCCCACTCCCTCTCTCATTCCTTCGCCTCGAAGTTCGTGATCTCGCCGACGACGACGACGACCATGTCAGACAACGGCGCCGGAGATTCTGAATCTCTGATCGAGAAGATCGCCGACAAGATCCACGGCCGCGATTCGTCCTCCTCCGATTCCGATGACGAGAAGCCGCCGGTGAAGCATCATGATCCCATCGTGGAGGCCGCGGAGATGAAGGCGGCGGAGAAGGAGAGGGAGAAGGAGAAGATATATAGGTTGTTTGGGAGGGAGAAGCCTGTTCATGTTGTGCTTGGTGGTGGAAAACGTATGCTCGATTTGATTTCGATTTCGATGCTAGTTTTTTTTTTAGATTTATTTGTTGATGTGTGGTGTTGTGAGAGGAATGTGGGGATATTTGTTGGAGATGTTAGATGTTTAAGGATGGAGGTAAATTGACTGATGGGTTGTTGGAATTTTGCATATCATAGATCTGATTGTGTGTGTCTGATTCTGTTTTATGTTTGATTAGGGTTTTGATGTTTGGAGATTTCTGTATTGATAATTGATGTGCATTTATTGATGATGATTTGGTGTTTGTAACGTGCTAAGGGTTCGGGTGGTGATAGTGTAGCAAACCGAGGAATTAGAAGTATGCGAGGGTTTTGTTTTTTGCTTTTCATGTTGGAATGATAAAGTACTTCCTTTTAGGATGGAAATGCGAGGGGAGTATAAAAGAGACTTTGGGTTTGTGGAGGTTGTGGAAATTGATTCTCTGGGGCGGAGTGTTGCAAGTGTTATTCTGTACAAGATTTAGTGGGATGTTAGGGTGTTTATATAGGACGGTCTCCGGTATTATACCTTGTTTTTTTTTTCAATATAGTATCAAATTACTTCAATTCATTGACATTTGTCATAAATAGCTTTATGCATGATTTGGTGTGGTCTGTGTTAGTTATGCAGATCACTTTTGCGTGTGTAATATTTATTGGTTAGTTGGTACTTATATTCACATTAGAGTTTCGGGTGGATTGAAGAAAACGAAGTATGCTATTGCCTAGTGTTGTGTTTTTCCTGTTATGTTGGATCTTTTCCTTTTAGCACAAACTGTAATGGGATTGTTAAGGATAGTCTTCGAGGTGTATGGGTTTGGTGTAATAATGGTTGTTTATAGGGTTAAATGGTATGTGTTTCTTCTGTTTTTTGTCCTGTCTTTTAGGATGATTATCCGATGTTATAGCTTTTTTTTTTAATTATCATGGGAAATTATTTCATATTAGTACTTAAATGAGTTGTATTTGTCATAAATTTCCTTGTGCATGGTTGTGTGGTCTATTAATTATGCCAATTGCTTCGTCATGTGCATTATCTTTGATTGGTTTTTTTTGTTAATCCTTTTGTTTTCCATTGCATTCTTGCTGGTATTCTCAACCTGTTTGTGTTGAATTTCTCACTCGGATATGGGAATCTCCAAAATAGGAAATGTGTTCGGCTTACTTCACTTTGATGTGCCACCTAAATTGCGCTTTGGTTGGTTTGATGGTTTTGAAGTTCTTATTCCTGAGATTGAGTATTTTGTTTGAAGTTCTCTTCTTAGAGATTTCAGCACTGGTTCCATTGTTCCTGATGCATTGGTGTATGAGACAAAGTATTAGTTGGCACTGTAAAAACTTTGGGGTTCTGGCCGTTTTATTGGGTAGCATTAGACAATAATACTGGGTTGGGCTAAACAATTTATCATTGTATAATAAGACACTGACCTGATTAATCATTGTAATCATATATGCAACACATCCATATGTGACGCTTCTGGTTTTCTAGAATATTCTTCTTCTAGCATGCCATTTTGTGGGATTAAAGCTTCAATGTTCAACTTCTCGTGAGTTTGAAAAACATGCTATATATAACTCCCCATTTTTCTTTTCCTTTTGTTTTTTTATTATGTTTGTCTTCTAGAAACCTGGTATACCTTTGCATGTCTCTTTGGCCGTTGCTTTACATTAATCATACCCTCTTACAGCTGCTGATGTTCTCCTCTGGAGGGATAAAAAAATTTCTGCTGGCGCTGTTGGTGTAGCCACCGCTATCTGGGTTTTGTTCGAGTTGCTCGAGTACCACTTGCTCACCTTAGTATGCCATATTCTTATAGTTGCTCTAGCAATCCTGTTCCTTTGGTCTAATGTCACTACATTCATCAACAAGTATGAGATCTTTTCTCTATTGCCCTCTTATATTTGATACTATAAAAAAGGCCACCGGATGCTCACAGAGCTTTTTATTGAGCAGGGCTCCGCCACATATTCCTGATGTTCAGATTCCTGAGCGAGCTGTTCTCGAATTTGTCTCTGTCTTAAGACTTGAAATCAATGAATCAATTGCTTTGCTGCTGCAAATTGCATCTGGAAAAGAACTTAAGAAGTTTCTTGCGGTAAGTTATTTCTTCTCGTATGCCTTTTGGCTATATGCCCTGCCTTTGTTCTACTTACGCGTGGGATAACAAGATCAAGTTGGTAAGGATTTAAATATCCTTTCATTTCTTAAAGAATCAAAAGTTGCAGATAATTTTTTTATTTTTTTATTTTTGGCGCACTATCCTCTTAAAGCTTTTTGTTTCATGAGCTGGCCATACGTTGACGTATTGTAAAATTTGAAGCCACATCTTTGGATGACTATTCATTTGAATTTAGTACCTCAACGAGTTGATTGTCGACTCTCCTCCGTTGACTCAGAGTAGGATGGCATCCAATTGGAAAACACTCAATAGGATCTTATCATTATTTATTCTTTGACTATTGCAGTCTATGATACTACCCATGACAAGTGAACCTTGCTTTGTTTTCGGTGAATTCTACAAGTCATCTCAATGAAGGCTGAAAAAAAAAGAAACTTAAAAACATTATTAATGCAGGTCTAGATAGATTAATGAATCGTAGGAAGTTCTCAGTAGCAAGAATTATTGGGCGGAATAAATTTTATCTGAACTTTCCATTGGCTTTAATTTATCTTTGAGAGCACTGTTCCCAAGCAAAAGATGTTGCTTACGACCATCTGGGTTTAGGCTCGACTGTTTAATTGTGGAAGTGTAACTAAGTGGCTGAATGGTATAACTCCAATAACCTTTCTTATATTTTCCTTTTGTATTTCTGATAATGCGTCAAATATTGGTCTAGGAGACTGATTTGACTAACAATGCTATTGTTTGAGGTTGTCTCTCTTGGATTACCACTTGAAATGAGTGCTGTTCTCTTGCTAGTGTGTGTGATTTGGCGTTAGGATAGTATTCTCATGTTCATAGATTTGAACGATACCTTATTCTTGCTCTTTGAACAGGTGATAGGTGGCCTATGGGTTGTTTCTATAGTCGGCAGCTGGTTCAACTTCCGCACACTCTTCTACACATGTAAGAAATCTTCTTCCTTGTGAATCTTTGTTGGTTAATTGACATCCCTGACTTGCTTCGCTCTGACTAACATCATTGATTGCTTGAAACCAGTGTTTATTCTGCTACACACGGTGCCTGTGCTATATGAGAAGTACGAGGACCAAGTCGATGCGTTTGCAGAGAAAGCTGGAATCGAGTTGAAGAAGCATTACGCTGTTGTTGATGAGAAGGTCTTGAGTAAGATACCACGAGGTCCTTTGGGGAGGAAGTTGGATTGAGTTGCAGCTGTAGATGTTAGTGCTCAAAAAGCTATTGCAGACACTAAGCTGGCCGTTTTCGAGTAGTATGTTGTGTGTTAGACTCGTTTGCTGATTATTTTTATTTTTCTTGCGTGTTATTTACGGGCATATAGTTATAACAGTGGTGATTTTTCGTATTGTAGTGGTTGCTTTAGACCTAATGTGCCTATCCTTGTAATCTCTTTTTGCGACTGTCATATGTGGTTTTCGTATAAGTCATTGCATAAATATGAGTTTCACCATTATAATTAATTGGCACTAAGAGGGGTGACACAAACTATGCCCGGCAACGCAGCAAGGTTTCCCTTAATCGTCAGGCGTCTGTTTCAGTTTCTCTTAAGCAAATATAAAATTGGTTTACCATCATAAAAGATCATACATCATGGAAACAGACTTTATAATGTTCGTCGTTATAATAGAACAGTAGCATATTTAACATGACAATTTCATTTCTTCGCTTTGCAAATCAGATTACATTTTTGTTAGGAGAAATTCAAGCTGAATTTAGACACTCCCAATTCGAACCTCTCATTTTCCCTCTACTTGTTATTCCCATTCCCATCTCTTTCTTCCTCTTTGCGTGTATCTGTGTAATCTCAAATTACTCAGATCACGCATTTCAATTCAACCCATTTTTCAATCAATATTTCGCCATTGATGTCACTTTCCCACCTCAAAATTCCCCAGAATTGATTGATTTTTCAGTTTCACATCACCCATCAATCAAAAACCACCAAAAAATCCCAGACAGAATCCGACCACCTTTTCATCTTCCCCTGTTTCACCCTTTTTGCTGAAAATTTTGTTCCTTGAAAATCATATTCGAATATTGTTTCCCTTAAATTAGATTCAAATTTTGGAATTTTTTTTGGGTCGGAGAAAAACCCACATTTTCGATTTTCATGTAAAGGTGTTGTTTTTTGGGATTGTATGTGTTTCGAGGGAATATTGTTTCCCATCATTGGATGAAAGGTGCAGGAAGTCGATGCTATTGGTGATTTGGGTTTATAACAGAGAAAAAATAGTGCCCAGATGAGAGTTGTGCCATTTTGTGACGTTGGTGACTGGTCGGTTATATTTTTATTTTTTTTACATGTGGGTTTCATGTTCTTGATGTAGTTCGGTGTTGGATATGCGAGATTTTTATGGGTGTTATGGTGATTTGGGTTGCTTTGTGGGGTCAATTCTGTCATTGTCAGTTGAACAAGTTTTATGGTTATGTTTGAATTCCTTGATCGTTTCGTATGAGGTTTTCTTGTACGTTATAGCGGTTAATGGCATGTCGCTTGATTTTTGTATGCATTAGTGTAGTTGAATAACTCGTGTTGATTAGCTGATTTGGTGACATGAACTCGTTCAAGTATTCACCTTTGGCTTTTTGATCAAGTTTCTGTTGTTAAGCCATCAAGGAAGTTTGATTCTCTCCATGGGAGAAAGCTAGCATGTGGTTTGTTTAAGCATTGCCTAATCGTGTGCTTTATAATCTCGTGGATCATTCTTGTTAAGTTAATTGTTTCACATGGGATTAGCTTGTTATGTTGAATATTCTTATTGCTGCTGATTTCGGCTTTCTGTAACCAGAAACTAATGAGGTAGGTGATATTAGGAGAGCTGCCATTCGTGGATAATTCTGAGACTCTATATGTGATTAGTTCTTGTTATTAGTATTAGGCTACTGAGTAGATTCCCTTTTCGTTGGGAATAATTTAGGGAGGTGAACCTGGGATGATCATTGAACTTTTAGACTCCAAAAATAAACATCTAAGAGCTTAGGTTACACAGATGGTCGCAATCTGTTATTCATTTATAGAGATTGATGGTAATTGAAGGTGGCTGTCCTTTTTCTTCTTCCTCAAATACATGGTGCCACTGCCAATGCTTTCTATGTAGCTGATTAACTATTATTTAGGCGACTGGAGGAAAATGTATTTACAGTCAGGTGACTTTCGGCGAAATCTTTTATAGTCTTGCTTGTTAATCCTATTCTAGTCATTGTGTGGAGCTCGTCCCTTTCGCATGGCAACGATCATGTTTATCACAGAAGTAGAGTGTAAGTACTTTTGACGTAAGGATTGAAGTACTCTTGCACCGTATACACAATATCTTTGTTATTCCTGCTGCAAGAATGCACATGATCTGTGTGATGTACCCATTTGTGCACGAAAGCTGGTTGATTTTTTGTGAACTGCATTGGTTCCCATAAAAGTTCGCTCTTTCCTGATTCTCTTCAAATTTTTAGTTGCAGAGAAGGCAGCGGGGGAGAAGTAATACTTTTACCAACCTTATCTTGCTATTAGCTTTACTGATTTGGCGAGATCGTCTTCTTCAGCAAAGATTCTGCTTTCGTAACTCCAGGATTTTGCTGACTGGTAGCCACTTAGTGGTAAGCTTTATACGCTTTAATTGTTTCTTGTATCTAGCTTGATTGTTCCATGTACTTTCTTTTTCTTTTGAAATATGCCTTCAGCTTTATCTCCTCATAGAATTTGTAAACCTTTATTTGTTTCTCCAGTACCAAGGCACAATGTGATTCTGATGTTGAAAACATATCCGAGTCGAGAAAGACTTCCAATGATCAATGTGTATGAGATATAAGTTGATTAATGGCTTTATTTCCTCTTCTCCTGCACCAGTGAGTTTCATGAAACATTTTTTTTTTCCACTGCACTCTTCTGGAGAGAAGCAAACAAGAACTCGAGGAATGAAATAAACACTAAGCTACATGCATATTATGTTTGTAGTGCGTGCATGCTCATGCTTTGTAGGGGGAAAAGTTCATACTCGCCATTCTTATCGTCATGGTTTAGCTCGCCCTTTTTATGCATATTCCTGCTTCTTAGTGAAGATGGTTCTCTACCTTTTACTGGCATGACGCTCTCAGTACTAAATTTACCTTCTTAATAGTTTGCACTGGATTTCCAAACAAACTCACTGCCCCAATTTCACCAATCTAGTGCACAATACTTCACAAGTCCAAATTTTGGTCTGCGTCAAGTTCTGCGTGATCATCCTTACTTGGTTTTGATAATGAGAATTTACTCTCTTTCATTAACGTTTGTCTCAGATAGTGCTAAACCTTCGAGGCTTTATTTGCATCCATGGACACTGGAGGTGATCAGGATTTCAAAAGGCAGGAAAACCTTGAAATGATCCCATCATCTGTTGAATTACAATCGTCCGACCATGTTACCAGATGGAGTAATGTTTCGGGGAACATTAGCAACCCTTACTCGCCTCAGTCTCATGGGAACTCTGTTTCGTTTACTGTAAGTTCTGTATCATTTCAATTTCGACAGAGTTCTCTATCTCACATCTCACTAGACAGTGTCCTTAGCATAATGCTGTGTTTTTGTTTCTTCTTTTCTTGTGTCTAGGGAACCGAAGAGATGGTTAGCTCTGGCTGGAACGTCGCTACTCAACTAAATAGTGCCCGTAGTGTTCATTCGACGTCCATGCCACTGTCGCCCCTAGGACGCTTTATACCAAGCACCAAAAGAGTTCTTTTCAGTGATCATGGTCAAACGCTGTCCGATAACGAAGTTCCAAATGCTTCTCCATTATCAGAGCCAGTAACAAGTTTGCAGTCAAACTTCTATTCTCAACCACTCCCAAAAACCGTGAATTATGTTGGAGCATCCAAAAGCGTGCAGTCTTCTCCTTATCGTGAGACGCCTCCAAGAATCCCCACAAACACTCGTCTAAGAGATACGAGGTTCAATTCTTTCAGAACAAGGGCGTCCATTGTTGAAAGACAGTTCTCGCGCTTACGTGGAAAGCCAGTGGAACCAGAACTACCTGTGCCTAGAACTCGTTCAGAGAATGAGGCTGTGCCAGTGGACCGATACTTCGATGCATTGGAAGGACCAGAGCTGGAGACGCTTAGGGTATGTTCTCGACTTTGATAATCTCTACATAGAACCTAACTCCTGGAAATTCGACAGGATTTCATGTATCTGCAATAGCAAATGCAATGCTCAGTATAGCTTGTGGTGTTTCTGATGGTTATGAGAAATGAGAGAAAAAATGGTTTCCAATTTCTGTTGCAATTGACCTTGCTATGGACCTTTCCTGCAGCCATCAGAGGAGCTGGTGCTTCCAGAAGATCGGTTGTGGCCGTTTCTTCTCCGTTACCCCATTTCTTCATTTGGTATCTGCCTCGGCACGAGCAGCCAAGCCATCCTTTGGAAGAACTTGGCTTTTGGTTCATCCATAAAGCTCCTCCATATAAGCCCGACCGTGAACTACACACTATGGTGTATGTCCATCGTTATTATTCTGATTGTTGCCTCCATCTATGTACTGAAGATGGTAATATATTTTGAAGCCGTTCGTCGTGAATATTATCATCCGGTCAGAGTGAACTTCTTCTTTGCTCCATGGATCGCTCTCCTTTTCTTGGCCATGGGTGTTCCGCCTACCATCGCGAGGACTTTGCCTCATGCACTATGGTATATTCTCATGAGCCCGATATTCTGCCTTGAGCTAAAGATATATGGGCAATGGATGTCAGGGGGACAACGTCGTCTTTCAAAGGTCGCTAACCCTTCCAATCATTTGTCCATCGTCGGGAACTTTGTTGGGGCATTGCTTGGGGCGTCCATGGGGCTCAAGGAAGGGCCCATATTCTTCTTCGCCGTTGGTATGGCCCATTACACGGTTTTGTTTGTCACTCTATACCAAAGGCTTCCAACCAACGAGACACTTCCTAAGGAGCTGCATCCGGTTTTCTTTCTGTTTGTTGCGGCGCCTAGTGTTGCTTCTATGGCATGGGCGAGACTTCAAGGTTCTTTTGACTATGGATCTCGAATTGTTTACTTCATCGCATTGTTCCTTTACTTCTCACTGGTTAGTATCTTTTGCCATGCCATGTGGCTATAAGGATCATGCTACGACTTTTAGCGTGGGTTGCTTCTGACTTCTTATGTATTACTGTTTTGCTTTCTTTCACAGGCTGTGCGAGTCAACTTCTTCCGAGGGTTCAGGTATACTTCGAATTCAGATTTTTTTCATGCATTCCTTTGTGTGCTAATGACAGGAATACCTATAGCTTCTTTTATGGATGCAAAGCGAGTAACTTGTCTATAAAGTTCATGTTCCCTCGAAACCTGAGCTAAAGCGGTCAAGATGTTTCCTGGTTGTTGTATCCTCTTGAAATCGAACCCGACCAACAAGGCTCATTCTTGCCCAATATATAAGGATGATTCAGGCAGTTCAATATTGATTCTGGTTCTGTTATTCTGGATCCCTTAGGTTCTCGGTAGCATGGTGGGCATACACTTTCCCTATGACCGGAGCAGCAATCGCGACCATCAGGTATGCCAATGAAGTGGACAATGTGGTTACCAAGACGCTAGCCATTGCACTCTCGGCTATATCCTCCCTAACCGTGTCGTTCCTCTTGGTAACAACCATAATCCATGCCTTTGTTCTCCAAGATCTGTTCCCAAACGACATCGCAATAGCCATCAGCAACTCACCTCCTCAACCACGAAAATGGTTCCATCTCAGAAACAACAGCACCGAAGCCAAGCAGTTTGAGAACTACTTGAGGTTCCTGAACTTTAGTGGCAAGGAGAAGGAAGGGTCTGTGAAATCGGATGGCAAGGATGTCGAATCGTCTATGGAACTTCCTCGCGTGATCAGTGAAAGAATGTGATCTTGCATATTTTCATTAGTTTCTATGATCTTGTAACCCTTCCTAGATAACCGAGTGGGCACTGGGTTGAGCAGTAGTATTCAGTTTCAAAAGGTTAAATAATGACGATGGGTGAGGGTTTTTGTGTTGCTTCGACGTAGATGTAACAAGAGAGCGACCGAGCAAGACAGGTTTTGTTTTTGCATGGAGGTGGCTTTTAGGATGGCCATAGCCAAAGTAGTATTCTCTAGTCTAGTAGTATAATGTATGAAGTCGTGGTTTCAATAGTTCCCTAAGCATGAGATGATCCCTTCCAATCTTTTCATCCTCTTTTAAAACCCACTTGAAGTGGCTCGCTTTGTTCTTCTGATCTTGATTTTTATGGATGAGTTCAAGAACATGATCCAAGCGAAACATATGCAAAAACTACTGGTAAACAGATGTACTTTCCATTGATCCTGAAGGTTGGTTTATGCATGAGTTGGTTAAGCATTAAAGCACGAATGGTGATTAGAACTTTCGGAGCTCTTTGATGCGACTTATGAGTAGTTCCAACAAGATCAGTATTCATTTGTATGAACATTGTTTGCAAATGGACTGATATGTTTGAAACCTGTGTGCCATATATCATGCTTCAACCTATTTGATGTAGCTGAACTCAACCAGTTCCTCGTTATCAAGTTAGAGCATCAGTCACGGAACATCTTTGGTTCTGCTAGAGCTCCAAAGATTGGCATATGCTGCAAAAATATATTCAACCAACACATCGAAGGAAATCAAAATCGACATAAGCTAGTCTTGGTGATAAGCTCCATGGCGTTGGCGCAGCTGTCGTGGTGATTCACCAACAGCAGTCAAAGATGAAGGCATGACAACGAGAATACATACTGAACACATATTGAAGGTAGAGCTAGTTAGCTGATGCATTCATTACTACAGTAGAGCAGATAAGCTATTTCCATCCCTGTACGACTCCAAACGCAACCAACAAAATTACATGAATTAACAGGCCACACAAACCATTATGCAACTCGATATGATTATTGGTTAAGGACCGATGAATATTGTTCCATGTTACACAAAGCTCAAACGAAGCTAGATTCATTGGTTCATACACAAAACAAGACCAATTACAAATAGTAATCAACGATTAGGCTCAAACCCACACGGGACTAAATTTATTCCTCAAGGAATCAGTTACTCGATAATATAGTTCGATGGTGCCATCCTCCATATTGTAGATGCCCATATCATTTCCGGCACCTTTATCCCGACGCCACAACTCATACCCATCATCAGTAAAGTAGATGCAATAAGGCTTCAGTCCAGGACAGTCGGATACCTTGATAGAAATAGACTGATTGTCGCCCAAGAACAATGATTCGTCACCCACGTCTTCTTTGTCCAAATGGTTCAATCCAAATAAAGCAAACCTCTTTGTGATGTAAAACTCTTTGTCATCCGAATCTTCCCCCAAATCTTTACTCGAATCTACTTCCAACTCGTCGTCTTCCCAATCTTCACCCAAATCTTCTTCCATCTCATATTTATCATAGAAAACCCGTAACACTATGAGTAATTTGTCACGCAAGACAACTATATAGAGCCTATCAATAACCTTAGGGAGATAATTAAGTTTGTGCAAGTCTACCAAAAGTGTTGCCCTTGCCACTTCAGGTCGATCAGGATCGAAGCTAATAACAACAACTTGTCCGCTCTGATTCACAGCATAGAACTCAGATTTAAAGCACACGACATAAGAAAATGAATCTTTGTAAACCTTCTGACCAATGCCTCCATTGAACTCGACAACCTTTGTCCAAGTATCATCTCCATTCTTCCAAAGTGCCATCTCATAAAACTCACCAATTGATAATAGCAACTGTTGTTGACGGTGATGAAGGTGCCTCGAAATCAACTCACCGCTTTGACCCGTTCTTCGCGTTTGCTTCTCCGTGTGATGTCCGCGTGGCTCTGCGCGTGATTTTGGGTATAAGAAGAAAAGGATTGATGGAGGATTTGAGAGAAAGCACAGCCAAAATCCAAAAGAGAGCCGTAGAGATTGAAGAGAAAGGGAGAAGGCTTGTTTTGGTGAAAGAAAGGAGACGGGAAGGAGTTTCTGAAGCAAAGGAGATGAAGAGTTAGTGGGAAAGAAAAAGAAAAGTGAAAGCACTATTCACATATATCCACAAAAATATATTGAGGGTTTAAGGGATTTGTTTTAGAGATTATTATCTCTATCCCTCATTGTGAGATTCTCAATATTTTGAGTGTAGCTCCATTTGTATTTCCTCTTTGATTAGTGGATTCTTCGTCGTCGGCGACCGCCCGTGGTTTTTTCCGTAAGTGTTTCCACGTAAAAATCTTTGTCTCAATTTATTTTTGCGCACTTATTATTGTTTGTGTTTATTATTAACGGACCCGTTCGTAACAGCAACAAAATAATTACTCCCTTCCTTTTAAAATATAAGAAACGGTTTGATCCCATACGCGGATTTATGCGTGTGTTGAATTTGTATGGAATTTGATGGAGAAAGAATGTTTTTTTTAGTGATAGTGAGATTTATGATATCAGTTGTGAGAGAAGATAATAGATGTACTGTATCTAATAATGATTATTTCAATACTATTAAATATAATATATTGTATATATTTTAAAACGATATAAACATGTGTTTCTGATATTATGAAACCAAGGGAGCATGAGAGTATCTGTTTGAGCCTTAGCCGAGAGTGCAAATTTTGACACATAGAGGTGAGAATTAAAAGAACAGTAAAAAAAAACCATCAAAATATCCATCGGTCACGTCTGGCACAGGGATTGTATCATAGGTAAAAGGGTTAATGAGCGACATAGAAAGTCTCCTGGAAACGGTTAACAGTCAGCCGTGTGATGAGAAGCAGCGGGTGCCGAGATGTGATGAGTGATATCGGTTGAGATGTTGTAGAAGCCGCGGAGACCGCCGAGGGATTCCTCCTCCGACGATCTCTGAAAAGGTGCTTGAATGAACCCGAACTCTCTTTGCAACATCTTTTGTATCTTCACGAAAGATATTTGTAATGATGACATTGTATCGTCTAGATATCGCTTTAGTCTGGCATGTGAAGACTCATCCTTGCACCAAATAAGAAAAACACAAAAACTTCATATATTTTAAGATGGACATTATTATTTTCAAGACAAAATTTGATATTTTCAAGGCACTTTCTTCACATTAGTTATTTTGGACAAAACTATCACACTGTCATAACTTGCTTTGGATATAGCAAATTTGGTCATGGATTTTTCAGTTCTCTTTAAGATTATGTATATTAAAATTATATTAAAGAGAAAAAGATAGCATACCTCTGACTAGAATTGCAACCTAAGTGCATATACTTATTTGTCCATGCGGAAATAAACCGCTCTTTGTAAGGAACGATCCAAGTAGCTCAGCAGAATTTTGTTTGTAATCCCTAACCATGTCGTCCCATCTTCGTTGAAAGGATGATTGTGATGATGAATGTAGAAGTGTCTGCCATGATGATGAAAAATCGTTCCATTGTAATTTAAAAAAAGGACTTATGTGTCATATACTAGAGTATGTGATGTGTCTGAGGAACACATATCTCAATGGCATTCATTGGCGTCAAATCTCGATCCTTGACAAAGAGTGATGGTAAATTAGCCCCCTTTTCAACCATCTAATTCTTTAAGTTTGTCAAAACCCAAGTGAGTACTGGATCTAATCCTCCACGAAAAGTAAGGAATTCCGAACATTTTGACCAATTCAAGTATCCTCATTATAAATGGACATAAGCGAATATGTTTTAAGTGTTAATATGATTCCAACAATCTCTAATAATAACATTCGATACTCATTGGTTTAATATGTAGCATCAATTAATAAGACAGAAGGAAAACTAATCGGTAACTCTAGACTCATAGGATGAATCCAAATAATATTTGTGATTTCATTTGTGTCTGGATTCGTACGAAAGTTGTTCAAATAATTTTTTTTATTTAGTTTATCTAAAACAAATTGTGTGGAAGTTAGATTTCCTAACTGTAATTTCTAGTTACCTAAAATGGCATTATACACACTTTTAACACTAGTAGTGTTTGAAGGATCTTTCTTTTTCAAAATACTTTGAATCTCACGAGGTGCAGTATTTTTATACATGTCGACCACATATTCTGTTTCATGTCTTTTTAACCTAAAAGGATTCTCATGACCATCAAGGTAATCTGCAGTGTTATGATTATGAAAACACAAACTACAAATTAACCCCCACATGACACAATTTGGAGGTTGTGGTACACCTCTTAATTGAAATGGACAATAACATTTACTAGTGCCAGTATTTCTTAGTGAAGATTGAGCTTCTTCTAGATACCTTGAAGGCTTATATTTTCCTCCTCTCTCGCAAGCAAGAATACATCTTGGAATATTAGAATTTTTGTGTAATGCGGAATTTAAATTAACTACAACAATACCATTTTCGAGGCCTATTCTTCTCACCCAATGTAACATTTGTTCTCTATCTGCAAATATCTGTTTATTACAAAAAAAAAAAAAGAAGAAGGAAAAGTATAAGTATGAAATATATGTGAACCTAAGATGTGTTTATGATTTAAAATATATAACACAATATCATGAAATAAAATAATGCAACTAACCTGATCAGTGGAAAATTTTGTTGTGTAATCCCGATGATTATTAGGTATGGTGTTTGCATCAACAACACCATTATTGAATATCAAAAAATAAGAAATTGAAATTATCCATGTTGTGAGATTGTTTTGGTGCAAAGGGATTATGAAAAGATTGTGAAACAATAGGATAGATGAAATGAAGTGTTGAAATAAGGTGAATGATATAAATAGAAAACATTAGATGATAACAAAAAAACCTTAAAGAAAAGATATTTAATTAATAAAAAATTATAAAATTTTGAAAATTGTAAGAATCTATCGTATGCAGGAAATGGGTAATGTATAGGTTATACATGGAATGGGCTAATGTATGAAAACTCAATATTTTTTTTTCTTTTTTATCTTGGTTCGGCTTTTTGTGCAACAGGGTATGGGTGACAAGGTGTGGTGTGGGATGACAGGGTGTGGGGTAGGTGAGATCAGGGGTTGAGGGGTGTTATGGACTATATCCACATGGGTTTGTCTAAATGGGTGAGAATAGCAATTTCCCTTCAAAAATGGGGTAAGGTGGCGGATTCTAGGGCTAGGGTTTGAGGAGGCAGAAGTAAGCTAGAGTTTCGGAGCGGCTTAGAGGAGATCGAACAATGCCCAGGCTTAACCCAACCTATAAGACATGACCTGAATGTCTTTAGTTGGGCCGATGCAAACTTTGTAAT
Organism: Drosera spatulata; assembly: GCA_035668315.1. Lineage (NCBI taxonomy): Eukaryota > Viridiplantae > Streptophyta > Magnoliopsida > Caryophyllales > Droseraceae > Drosera > Drosera spatulata. The sequence continues at coordinate 24,098 of JAOVYX010012506.1, forward strand.
AGGACATCGCATCATGGTGAGAATGTTTACCACATAAACTAATGAGATACAAGAGCATAGCAAAAAGTTTCTTAATACTAACGCAAATTTTTTCATAGTTTCGTTATCTTCTGGTGTTCAAAAAGACAAATATGATCATCCAAAAAAATTTATTTCGTAGTGTTGTCACATCCTATGTACATAAATGCTGGATATTTGTTATTTGGAAACCTATAATGGAATATTTTATCCCATTAAACACATCAAAAACAAAATATGAAAAAAAATAAAAATAAAGATGACATTTGTATCTCATTGACAAAATTATTATTGTGTTTGAGTGTTTTAATTTTTTTTATAGAAATGTTATGAAATAGAGAGATAATAGGGAAATGGGTGATTGATATCAAATCTCCCGGCACACTCATGTTTGTAGTTGGATTGAAGTTGGAGCGAAGGAAGCCACTCTTAGTCTTGGTTGTTTCTTCAATCAATTCATAAAAGATTCAATTGTTGCTGGTGTGTGATTTCACCTCATTATTAAATAATCCTTACTTTTTATTTTATGGATAACCATGACATTTTCCTCGAGACTTGTGTAGTCTCTCATTAACATTTTGACGAAAGTCATTGTTTAATCTTCAATAATTATGCCAAAGACTATGCTTATATATTTTAGTAAAAAAATTTGCAATCTCAATCGAAGCCAACAAAAACATTTTATTGTGTGTTCTTTTTTTTTTTTTATAGCTATGTTGATAAGATAACATTTAAGAGGAATAGTGATGATTGATCGATTGATGTATATGAGTGGCGATGAAACACATATCAATAGAGTGTGAGTTCTATATGTTGAGAATCTATTTTAATATCAACATTGACCTTGCTCAAATTTTAATAATGTTTTACGTTAAACATATTAAAAAATTATGTCTGATCATCATGTTATTTGGATCAAATTTCATATCGAAAATCATACCGTCATAATTTTACGGAAATCAAGGAGTATTTGATAACTTATAAGCTCCTCTTTTTATAATTTTTTTTCTTCGAAAGGATTCCTTCATTATAATTAATACAATAACACAAAATTTGATGATGTAACAAAATTATAATTTTTTTATGTCTCAAAAAATCACAACCTCTTTTGTATTTTGAATTTTTTCCCTAAACATAATCAAAACGTCCTTATCTTTTACATGTCTCATAAAAAGCATAAAATTTTGACTTTTAACATTATGCAACACGCAATTTTTGATGAGGTTTGTTCTTAAATGAAAAAGTTTTTTTACCCTGCAAATTCTGCCATATTAAATTACATAACTTATGTTGGAGATAATATTTCATGATACATAGGATTAAAATAATATTTGATCATCTCGTAATAAGGGTCAAACTTTATCTTGATAAATACGCACATTAAAATATTTTTTTTAGATTGAGGTAGTACTTTATATTTTACGCTTCTCCATTTTCATTTCTCCTCATTTTTTTTTTCATATTTTCTTTTACACAAATCCAAAGATAAATAAGTCATTAATAACAAAATTCAACAAATATATTTATAAATTCTAGTGTCTAGTTGTATCATTAATTAATGATTACACGTTGAAGACACAAAGATTGAATCACTCTTATCAAATGCTATTGTCTAGTTTATCATTAATTAATGATTACACGTTGAAGACACATAGATTGAATCACTCTTTCCATCTCATATATATCTTTTTTTTTCTTTCTCCTCCTAAAATAGAAAACTAAGTTTCATAAAAAAAAAGATGATATAAGAATTGAGACAAGATATATACAGAGAAATAATTTCTCAAATTTTTATCATTTTTTTCTCTCACCTCAACAACCACAATGAATTATGTTGCCGATTGATCATCTCGTCTTCTCAGACATATTTCCTGCCACCGCCAATCTGGCATGGAAGCTCTCCATCACCGATAACTTAATATTTTGACATGGAAGCTCTCCATCAGTGATAACTTAACATTTACAAAGTCGCAAAAAAGTTGTCATGGTCGTCTCCATATAAACTTGTCATCGATTCAAGGGTCGACGAGGTACACAGTTATTATGCTTGCAGGCTGCGATATAGATATACATGTCATAATTAAAATAGAAAGTGTAGATTCCATTCCAAATTTACATTCAATTATCACTGTTGCAGATGGGGTAATTATTTGAGTCTTTGAGCTTCTTTATGCCTGATTTTAACTTGGTCGTGAGGACTATGTTTTCCATATTTTTGTTCATATCTGAGGGCTGAACTACCAATTGAGGAAGTCCCTCTCTTACAAGTATTTCTGCCATCGAAATAACACCATTCATCTTCTTGACATTACGTCAAAGGGACTCAAGACATTCAAAATTTTCAAAAACTGTTTATGATTGAATGCACGAAAAGATTATCAGGATGTGATAGCTGTGATAGTTATAACAAACATGCTTGACGCCATAATTTGTAACAAGCAGCAATTTTCAAACTTAAAAGACAAAGAGATGAGGCATCTACCCTGCTAAATCATAATCTCGATTGTAGGAAAAAAGAGAAATGTTACCTTAATAGAGACTACACATGATAGTCCAGCTTCGAAAGCTCGACCGGGGCATATGCTCCTGTCCAAAGCAGCTCAAGGTCGGCTTTCTGGCTATCTTTGACTGTGTCATCAACCACGATGTGGTAGAAAACTTCTAACATGATGCATGGCAGTGCAGAAGGAAAGTACTCATATCTGATGTTCTCCTCGTATTCCAGTGTCATATAAGCATCTCCCCTATACCTCGGATCAGCACCATGTTTTTCAAAGTTGTACAAGAACCGAATAACCAATGCTTTCATTCCGTATACCTTGTAGCCATGAAGATAAACACGCTTTAGATCCATTTGTCGCATTACATCCGAATCCCAATTGTATAGCTTCTTTGGTGGATAACTTGGTGTTTGACCCAGGAAAGTGCAGTACGTATCAAACAAGGATAAATTGCGATTTTTGACCTCATTCAACTTTGTTATCATACTGTGACTCTTCGCTCGGTTAAAACCGAGTAGAGCATAGTAAATAAACAGCAGGGAACCTTCCTTATCCAAATTGTCCCAATATAGACTATTAAAAAGCAATCGACCTCTTCGAATACCAAACTCGTCTTTGGAATTGCAAGTTTATCTCCTTGGACAATAATCCATACAAGATTTCTGATCTGTTTTAGGTCGTCAACCTTTTTTTCGAGGCGTGGTGAAGAATCTTTTGGGAGACTTATCTTTAACGTATATGATACTTCTTTGACATCCATAGTTAGCGTTTCACTAACTTTGTCAACGTAGGATCCAGCATTATGAATTGATTTCAGTTGTCGTAAACCTAGCCGAACGAACGTTCTCAAGGTAGGCGTTATACGCTCTATCATTGTCATATTAATCTCAAAGGGGGCGGTATTTGGATGATTCTTGAAGTCCTCAAAAGTCTGCACGAAACAAATACGAGGTTAGAATCGAAATTGGATAAATAAATATATATTCTATAAACAAAACCCATGAAACGTACCATACTGTCAATGTTGGGATACAACTTCTCGTAATCGTAGATCCCACTCATTTTGGGGTTTTTATCTGACAAAAAAAAAAAGACAATTTACAAACAAACATTTCGATAAATAAACAAGAGGGACAAAAACCAATACAGATTTGAACATCAAAGTTGTTGAGAGGAAATCAAAACAACAATATGAAATCGAACCAACTAATAACAAGCAGATCAAGTCATGGATGGTAGATAGGATACACGCAATGGCATCAAATTGAAGAAAATTCCAAGACAAAAATCTGCATCCTCCTGTGAAACCTTTCCAACGAACAACGAGCACTTTCAACAATAATTAACTTTTCGCACACACTAACCCTAAACCCTTTCACCAATGATTAACCATATAGGATTCAAACGAGTTTTTATCAAGATAAAGAAAGAAAGTTCACCAATAAAAATCATAGATGGTACGGTTTGCTCTTGTAGAACACTTGACATATCTTTATCGACAAAACTAGATAATGGTCCTTAAACTTGACAATAAAATTATTACATCATTACCCCACAATTCTCAAAACCATACATCTCATCAACAACACTCCGATGAAAGTCTCTAGTATGGTTATCAAGGTATCACCTATCCTCCAAGACAAATGGCAGAGTGTCTCCAAACCTTGTTTTCAGTAGAAAAGTGGAGGGATTGGATGACATCATGAACCTCAGTTGAAGCCTTATTGCCTTGGTGAATCTTAAATTTCTAGATGTACGCTTTGTATTATATTTCTCAGAGGATTGTTGAAATGAGCTACAACAATATGATTCCTGAGTTGACCTAAAGGCACTGAAGACACAAAAAAAGCACAAAATTGACGAAGCACATATTCGACCATAGCGGAAACAAAGAGGACAACCACAGATACTTAAGCTACAGATAGTCACATACCTGCTAAAACCACAATACATTTTCGGAAATTTTCTAATCCATCCTCTCTACATGAACAACATATAAATCAAACCTTTGCGCCACTCATCTAGACAATCGCCGTGGCTAGTCTAGGCTTAGAAAATGTCGAGAAAACCAGATACAAGAAGGTTAGGGATTGGACACTACGTTCGAAGCTAAGTAGCCAACACTATGAAATGTTCAAATACATGATAGAAGGCCCCAGCAAATTACTCATAGCACGGGACGTCCCTTCGAGCGAACACCCCATTTGGGTCTGTAAACATGGACAATGCATACACCTACAGCATACCCAGTGTCACCGCAGGCAACACATACGACCTTTTTGAACAATTTATCGGTCATACCTAATCTAACACCATCAAATATTCAATCTAGTCACAGAAGACCCGAAAGAAAATTATCAACATCATAATTCACAACACATTACTTGAACCATGAACCCAATACTTATTTCAAACACCACAGCCGTCTAATCGACTAGGAGAGCAAGGGTATATCGCCCCACTCGGCGCAATCATCACCATCCTTCACCACCACATCACTGCCTATATCAGCGTCGAGCATCCACAATGTTACAAACCCTAATTGCCCCGAAATCCCTCAACCAAAAAACAATCCGCCAAGGCAAGATCTTGAACCATTGTTCCTATAAATCTTAAACCCTAAAACAAGAACAAGTTTGAGATTTACTTTATGAGAGGAGGGTGAGAGCGAGGAGACAATGCAGCACCGGCAGGCAGGAGGTGGTGAGAGGTCAGAGAAGGATGATGTCGAGCGAGTCGAGGGAAGTGAGAGTTTTCTTCGGTGTGGTAAAGGGTTTTTCTCTCTTTCTTTTTTACCGTTGTATGTCCTTGTTTTTGTCTTCGTGATGTATATTTTTTCAGCTCAAAACAACATTAGATCTAATTACACGTAAGTTTAGATATTTTTTTAGATCTCACGTATTTTTGAGGTTATTAAATGGACTTATCTAATTAGCTAATAATTAGATCTAATCACCTTGATTAGGTGAGAAAATTTGGTGTTAATTAATTACCTTGAGTCCTATAAATAGAGCTCATTTGTAAGGTGTTATGTATACATTTTTAAGAGAAGAAAATCTCTCTTTCTCCCTCTAATCTCTCTCCAAAATATTTTATTATTTTGTTAATTCCGATAATTAACTTTCGAAGAAGTTAATCCGACGAAAACGTTTTTGTTATAACATGTTATCAGCACCAAGTCTCCTACCAGTTGAGATCAAAAGACAAACGAAGGTACTTTATTATATTTGCGTGATTTGATTTTATTTGATTCATATTATATGATTATAATCTAAATAAAATAATTATGGTTCCACCGTCGGACGAAGTATCGCCTGAGTGAAAGCCTATTAATTAATTTTAATAATATTTATGGTTCCACCGCCGAACGAAGTATCGCCTGTGTGGAAACCTATTAATCAGTTCAACACATTGATGTGATTTACCTCTTTTATGTGGATCACCCGTAAGTTTGACGTGGTTTACCCCTTTTGTGTGGCCGCGAACATTGATGAGGTTATCCTATTTTTGTGTGGTTTATCCGTAAGTGACGAGAAACTTTATATCTCATGTTGGCGTACTTGCTCCAAGTGATGAGAATTAACTTTTCTGTTTTTTATTAAGGTACAAAAAACGACGAAATGGCCTCCAATGATGAAGAAATAGCAAACGAAATTCGGAACAATCTTAACAAATTATTGTGTTATTTGTTATTATTAGTATTCCTTAATATTGTAAGCATCATTTATTTTCTCATTGTTATTAAATATATGTATTGAGAGTGTAATGAATAATAAAAGTTTTAATATATATGAGTGAATAAAATATTTATCACCTGTCATAGGATCTGATTGATTTTATATCATTTTTATCAGTAAATTAAACAGCTTACAATAAATCGCAGTATTATTGGTAATAACTGAATAATTTTATTACTACTATCAAATTGCTATATCCATAAGCTTAATAAATTTATCATTTTGATGTGTTTAGAGAAATATGGTAAACCTTGCAACGTTAGAATTCAAAGCATTAGGCTTATCAGGGGAAAATTACCTATCATGGATTTTTGATATTGAGTTGCACCTAGATGTCAAAAGTCTAAAACATACCATAATGGAGAATAATGAAGCAACTCCACAAGAAAATGCTCAAGCACTGATTTTTCTGAGACATCAAATCCATGAGGACTTGAAGTCTGAATATCTTACTGTTAAAAATCCATATCAATTATGAAGTAATTTGATAGGGAGATTTGACCACCAGAAGATGGTATTTCTTTCACTGGCCAGACATGAATGGACAACTTTAAGGTTGCAAGACTTTAAATCTGTTCAGGAATATAATTCTGCTTTGTTCAGTATTATTTCACGTTTGGCATTATGTGAAAAGTCTAAATCGGATAAGGAAATATTGGAGAAAACATATTCTACTTTTCACCCCGCGAATACAACTCTGATACACCAATATCGGATTTTGAAATTCACTGAATGTAGTGAATTACTTTCATTGCTCCTTGTTGCTGAAAAGAACCAGGAGTTACTGATGAAAAATTTCCAAACTCATCCAGTTGGTTCCGTCCCATTGCCTGAAGCAATGGCCACCAGAAGTGGTAATTAACGAGGAAGAGGACGAGACCGTGGAGGTGTTCGTGGTCGTGGAAGAAAAAGGATAGGTCTTCGAAGGAGCCGAAGATGACTCAAATCGTAATTAGGTTTGTGAGACTCAAATTGTAAAGCTTGATTCATCAATTCTTTAATGACATACATGATTCATCAATTCTTTAATGACATTCACTGTATCTTATTGGATTATACACTGTTTTTTTGATTTGTAGTTCGCAGAGCAGGACATCGGCAAAGAGAAACCAAGCCAAGGTAAAGGCAAAAAGGAAAGTGGCAATTTTGCAAACAAGGTGCTCTTTTTCCTATTTCAATGACAAGATGCAAACTTTGAAGAGTGTTGTTTCATCCACATGTATGGCTAGGCTCATACATGCAAACTTCCTGTTTCATCCACAGGAGTTACTGATGAAAAATTCGCAAGCTCGTCCGGTTGGTTCCGTCCCATTGCCTGAAGTAATGGCCATCAGAAGTGGTAATTAACGAGGAAGAGGACGAGGTCGTGGAGGTGTTCGTGGAAGAAAAAGGATAGGTCTTCGAAGGAGCCGAAGCTGACTCAAATCGTAAATAGATTTCTGAGACTCAAATCGTAAAGCTTGATTCATCAATTCTTTAATGACATACATGATTCATCAATTCTTTAATGACATTCACTATATCTTACTGGATTATACACTGTTTTTTTGATTTGTAGCTCACAGAGCAAGACATCGGCAAAGAGAAACCAAGCCAAGGTAAAGGCAAAAAGGAAAGTGGCAATTTTGCAAACAAGGTGCTCTTTTTCTTATTTCAATGACAAGATGCAAACTTTGAAGAGTGTTGTTTCATCCACATGTATGGGCACACCCTTTCATCGATTTCTAATCATTCCTCCTCGTCATATTAACATACCCCGATTGAAGGGAATTCTGGACTCATTTAGTGTCCAACAATTTGGGCTCAGGGTTGGGGTTGAGAAAAATTTAGTTTCACTTACAAAAGAATAAATTTCATTGGTTGTGGGTTTGAGATCGATTGATTTGAATGTGAATTGCCAATCGAGATTAGAAAGTTTAACTCTGAAGAGATTATTCAATGGGAAGGAAAAAAATGCAACAAGGGCCCTTGTTTTTTGAGAAACTGCCAGAATTGGCTCTAGGGGAGCAAAGCGTACTGCAGGAGAGTTTGTTCGAGTCTTTGTATTGTTTCTTTGTAACTGTATTTTATTCTCGAGGACAACCTTCTATACCCCCTATTTTTTTTTCTTATATGTTGATAATCTCCATATGATCGGAGAATATGCTTGGGGAGCGGTTGTTTACAAGTCGATTGTAGATGGCATCATCAAGTATAAATCATTCAAGCGCGAAATGACGACAAAAAAGGGGAAGAAAAAAGATGATGATCAAGAGATATCACCTGTTTCTCCCTACTTCGAGGGATGTGCGTATGCATT
>JAOVYX010012517.1:0-32651 GCA_035668315.1 Drosera spatulata
GTGAATAGGTTATCTCAAAAATTTTCGGGTGGCGCAGTAGAGTTATAGGCTAATCTGCACCATTTGAGTCTGCTACAGCTTACGAAAATTCTGTTGTTGAGACTTAAACTTAAAAAGTTTGTCTCTTTGGACTTTTAAATTCTTTGCTAATAGTTCTAACAGTGAAGATCAATGTAGAAAAATAAATGACACAAGATTTTTATACTGGTTCAGACATCTGTTACCAACAAGTAATAGAAGTTTAGTCCAGTCTTTCCTTGATGACCAGTGTAGTCAACCCAAGAGGAGGTTCACTAGTTCTTGTTTTAGCCTTACAAGATAACCCCTTTACAACAAGATCCTACTTACTAAAGGATGAAGAACCTAGATCTTACAGAGCTCTGCTACTGTTGTTGTTCTTTACTTGCAGACTAGTAAACCTTTTTCACAGATCCTGAATCTTCGATTCAACTCACGCACAGTGAGTCTCCAAGACTTTTCTTCTTTTGAAAGCACTCAAATGATGTTTAAATTCTTCCCAGACTCATCCAACCTTGTTCTCTGCACTGCGAGTCCCCTTTTATAGCCTTAGGGAACCAGAACCCTTGACTGTACGATATGATAGTGACAGTTTTGTCCCCTACTACAGTAGATTGACCTGACTTCACCTTTTCTAATCCTGTACACATCACCATTGCCTCAGCTTCTCGTTTTTTTTTTTACCCCTTTCTTGTTTCTTTCCATTCCAGCACAACTTATACTGCAACCAGACTCACACATCAGGTCTACTGCACGTCTCTGCTACAACCCTCTGCTGTAGCCCTCTACTGCGCCCTCGGCTGCATGAGCTCTGCTGCGCCCTCGGCTGCATGAGCTCTGCTGGACAGTCTTCACATCCAGTCTTTCTATAACTTCATTTGCACCAAGTACTGCAGCCAGTTTGTTGTAACTTAGCTCCCACTCAACAGCTTCCAGACCTCATCTGTTCAGCCTGCTTGTGTGGCCTCGTCTGTACCCAGCACTACACTCAGTCTTCTGTAATTTAGCTTGTATACTTACACTGCGATATGGCTCACTTTAGTTTACTGCTGGAACTAGCCTTGAATAACGAAATAGTACTAGATCCTGAGAACCATTGGACACTTTTGCTGTTGTATGTGATTGATCTTTGGCATGTAAATTTTAGTCCCTCTTATAGTCTGCACCACTCAGGTTGTCTGCACTCTGCTGTACTTTGTGCCTTGCTCCTCTGCTACACCCAGCCGCACTCTGCTGCATCTGCGGCCCTACTCTGCAACTACCTAACTAATTATTACATCCTAAGTATCTAATACATACGCAATTTCTTCCTAAATTTTGTTCATCAATTTCTATACAAATGGAGGGATTACACATTCCCAACACTATTTATTGTAAACTTTGATTTACACTTACCATGTCATCTATGATAACCATCTTTTGCTTTTTTTCATTTTTAGAGAATGAACAATTGATTACAAATTAAATATTTTAATGAAGAATTAAATAAAAATAAAGTTGAAAAAATTATAAAATGTGTGGATAAAGTGAAAAAATAATTAAACATAAGGTTGTAAGCATATAATGTGTTGAAAATTTAATGAAATGATAATAGATAATTATGTGAACTGTTGAATCGTAATCGATAAACCGAGAATTTTATGATAGTGGGGAACTTTGTTTTAATTGGTTAGATGAGGGAAGGGGATCCCCTGTTGTAGCTGTCCTACAACAGGGATTAGGGACCATTGATAAAAAAAATCCAATGATTCTGATTGATTGTAATTATAAGGTTGATTTTATGTGTTCGTATAGGATTTTTATCGATTTTGTTTTTCGACAAATTGAGATAAAATCCCCATCCTATGTTTTCAACACACTTTACTCCTCTATATTTTTTGAAACACATTTTGCTCCCCATTATCAATTCCTTTTATAATTCACTAAACACTCAACCTTTTCAAAGGAATCTTGTCTTTTTAGGACCCACTTTGTCTATTTTATCATCTTTCTCTTGACAACCTACACTCCTTCTTCCTCTATTATTTTCCCCATTTTCCTTCACTATTTCACCAACTCGGTAGCCAAAATCCGCACCACAATCAATGGCGTATTTTATTTTTCAATCAATTCCATAAACTCCCTGATATCGAGCTTGTATTTCCTTCGATTACATTTTGTTTAATCAGATAATTCGAGTTTCATTTCCATTTGCACCTCATCTTCTCCCAAATCCAGTGCTCAAAAACTCTTCCACAGCAACACCATGATCAAACCCCACGTAATCAATAATTACGTCTTGATGCGTGTTATGAGTCTGTTGTCATATAGCTATACCTTCTCGTTTGTGTTGAAGGCGACGTCGAGGAGGGCATGGGATTAGGGTTCATGGGGTTATTGTGAAGATAAGTTTTTGATAAGGATGAGTATATGGGAACTGAGATGGGGTGTATGTATTTGAAAGTTGGGTGGTTAAGCGACACGCAGAAGGTGTTCGATGAAATGCATGAGAGGAACATAGTGACGTAGGGTGGGATAATTAATATGTATTTGAAGCGCGGGAGTACAAAGAAGACGAGGAGGGTGTTTGATGGATGGCCGAGAATGATATTGTTTGTTCAAGTGTTATGATTCAAGGTTATGCTTCGAATGGGTTTCCGAAGAAAGCGTTGGACGTGTTTGACCAAATTATATTGCAAAACATGAAACCTGATCGTTAAGTTATGGTTAGTGTCCTGCAAGTTAGTGATAGTGTCGGGGCATTGGACTATGGGGAGTAGACGTGCAAGTTAGTTGAAAGATCAGATGGGTTGGATCAGAGGTTGTGGGATTAGTTTTTCAATTTGTATTTTTAATCCAACAGAATATATTGTTGTAATCAAACATCAATGTTAATTTTGATTTGTATTGTTGTAATCTAACAAAAACGATTATCATTTTTTTCCATGTTTACACTTTCTCAAATGCATTTACAATAAAAAACCATAGTAGTGAAATGGATATCTTTAAATTTACAGTACTTATACTGGTGTAAGTAGTACTTTTTGATACCCAATTTGTACAGATTACAATGTCTTTATTGTATTTTCCCAGGCATGAAGGAGACAAATACACATATGCAGTATATACTATTGCAAACCTATATGTACTTCATATGAAGTGTATTTACCCAAGATTCATCTAGTGAATCGATTTAACGTACATATTATGTAATATCTTGCTACGAACTTAACTTTACATTAAAAAAAAAAAAATAACGTAGAGCTCTTACCTACATATTTTAGTCGAAGAAAGATGTTACAAACTAAATATCAAGTTCACATGTAGAATACATCATGTTCTTAGAGATTGTGAGTTCACATTTGTAACGCATCAACTTTAAAAGAAGTATTGTATCTTTGTTTTCGCTGTGCATTGTAATAAATTGAAGTAAAGTTTTAATTGCTTATGTCATAAATTTCAAAGAACATAGGTTACAACAAACAACTTGTAGTATACCTACAAGTTCATATTTGTAATTGGCAAGTTCATTAGACTACTTAAATGTTATGGATAAATCATCCGTTCTACAAAAGACAGCGTAGTGTTGCTTCAAATACTATAGGCTAACGATTTTATATTGTAAGTTGAAAAATCTATTACTATAAGTTGATGAATGGGTACAATCAAGTTTTAGTGTACTTTATAACTTAAATCTGACTTGTATACATTCAACGAATTACAATATAAACTTTTCAACTTATAGTATAAATTTCTCAACCTACAGTGTGCAGCAACCAGTACACTACCTTTTGCGACACCGACGACATGCCGTATATGTTATTGTTCATGCAAGCTTTGAACAAAAAACATATCAGCTTCATATTTGTTGGTAAATTCATGAGACTACTTAGGTACTATTATCCATGCAAGTTTTGAACCAAGATCAAATTATCACAAATTGTCATCTTCATGTCATTGCATTTATACTTATAGTATCTCATCTAATTTACTTCGATTTTTGTATCCCACTAGGATTAAACTATCTTATAACACTTGTATGCTTATTCCATGTATTAGGGTGACATATCTAACTTTCATACTTGTGAGACACATCAACTTCACATTTGTTGGTAAGTTTTTGAGACTAGTTAAGTACTATTATCCATGCAAGTTTGAATCAAGATCAAATTGCCATCCTCATGTCATTGCATTTGGTTAGTTTTGAGGATTGAATTGAGGAGCATGTAGGGGAAGAAGAAGAAGAGTTTCAAATAATTAATGAAAAATGAAATATTGGAGAGAGAAGATTCATTTGACTTGTTGAGTAGTTGTATAAAATAATGGGATTATTACGATGTATTGAGTAAAATGTAGTATGAAATTGAGATTAGAAGTAAAATGTGAATGAAAGTGAAATGAGCAGTAAGGAGTTGGTGGAAAGTGGATTTTGAAATAAGTCTCCCTTATTTTTTAATAAGGTTTTCTTATTCTCTATTTTTTTTATGAGTTAATTACCTATAGATACACTTTTTCATATTTATTTCCTCAGAAGTACAACGTAAGATTTTAATTCCCTACAAATACATTTTTAAAAAATAAAAACATGCTCTTCCTCAAATACCCTTTCTATACAAATAAATACTATAACCCAAAGCCCTAATCAATCAGCCGTCTCTCTCCCATCACCCTCGCCGCCACCATCGTGGTCGATCTTGCACCGACGCCTCCTCCAATCTCGCCATATACCCCCTGTCTCTCTCTCCTCCTCATAATCTCTCTGTCTATCTATCTCTCGGCCGATTCTACACCTTCGCCGATTACCCTTCTCGGATGGATGACCTTCATAGGTTGTACGCCTTCGTTTATTTCGTAGGTTGTATGTCTTTGCCAATGAGTCGTGGTTGTACGCCTTCACAGGAGGAGGTCGATGGATCGTATGAGGAGATGGGTCGTGATTGTACTCCTTCACTCAGCTCCCTAGGAGATGGATCATGCGATGGCGGTCAATGAGACGACGATGGGTGATGATGGCGACGGCGATGGTTATGCAATGTCGACGATGTGGCGACGGTGGCTTATGCGGAGAGACGAGAGGTGACGACAGCGAAGGGTTTAGGTTGAGGGTTAGGTTATTTAATTGTGTGGGAAAGGTAGTTTCGGAAGTGTGGTTTTATTTTTGTAAAGTGTATGTATAACGAATTAAAATCTTACATTGTATTTCTGAGAAAATAAGTTAGAAAAAGTGTATCTGTACATAATTAACTCATGTTTTATTTATCCTTTATATTTTTTAATTAAGGTATTCTTTTTTATTTCAATTTTTTTAATATTTATAAAAATTCTCCATAACTATCATTTTTAAAACTTAGTTTTTTTAAAAATATCACTTATTTTTCTAAGTTTTGACGAGGTATCTTTTCACCCTGTCCCACGTCCATCCTCAGCCCCAAACCCTTTCTCCTTCCACGCACTCTTCTCCCTGCCTCTCATCTCCGCACTCGGCTCAATTGCCGCGGCTGTTGTCGCCCCATCGTTGCCGCACATCTCCTCTCATGTTGAAGGAGGAGGAAGTGGAGGGGAAAGGGATAGGATTTCGGATCAGAGGATTAGGAAAATGGATGACATTTGGGGCATAACTCTGTCTCTCCGAGCATCGCAAAGAATACAGATTTGGCAACTCAAACTGCTGGTTCTCCAGCTCTCCATCCAAGAACACGTCTACTTTCTTTCATCGAGGCTTTCTTTCTTCTATGTGAAAAACTGCAGACAATTAATTCAACGATGCACGAGGACCATACCGGTGTTACTACTACAGTAGTCAAAGAATCTGCAGTGTGCTCTACAACATCATCTTCTATGTGTACAGTGGAATCTCAAAGAAGGCCGGATAGGTCTATGACGTTTTCAAGGTTTGCTGAGAAGCATCGATCCCTTCTGAACGCGTTCATAAGACAAAGTCCTGGTCTACTAGAAAAATCACTTTCGATGATGTTCAAAGCACCGTGCCTGATTGATTTTCATAACAAGAGAGCGTATTTTCGCTCTAGAATCAGGTAACAACATGAGCAACTGTTTAAAAGATGTGCCTCAAATCCATTCTCTGCGTGGCCTTTTTCCTTCCACGGTGTCAGCGTTCTCCTGTCCATGTGGTGTCCGTGGCTTTCGTGTTTTCTCCGTGTTGCGTCGACGTTGTTCTTTGTGTATAAGAAGAAGAAGACGAGAGGCAAGGAAGATGTAGAGAGGCGGAGAAAGAAAGCAGAAGGAGAAGCAGAGGGATAAGGTAGGGAAGGAGAGGAAGAGAAGTTTTTGATCTTTTGGTAAACACACTAAACACATTAGACACATTAAAGTGAGGGTGTTTAGTTACTTGTTACGAGTTTTTTGTACTCGTATTGCTCCTTTTTGTGTTTTCTCATTTGATTAGTGGATTCTTCGTCGTCGGCGATCGCCCGTGGTTTTTCCCGCAAGGGTTTCCACATAAAAATCTTTGTTTCATTTATTTTTGCGCATTTGTTATTGTTTGTGTTTATAATTAAACAGACCCGTTCGTAACAAACTGGTATCAGAGCTTGGAACGTTTCAATCCTTGTTTTCTATACCCGGTTGGCCCACATAGGCTTAGGAACGAACGTTGTTAAGCTTGGGATTTAAGTTATATTTTTTGCGGGTCAGTTTTCTTACATTTTTCCACAAAAATTAATTTTTTCCCCTCTGATGAACAGTGCTGAACAGTACTCCCGTGAACAGTGTTTACACACTGTTTTTTCCACACTGTTTACACAGTGGTCCTGTAAACAGTACTCCGGCAAGAATAGTGTTGAGTGTCGATGGCGGTGTTGAGTGCGCCTTGCATCTCCCCGCGGAGCTCCTCTTCGTTGGACGCCAGCTCCCGCACATGCTCTTCGACCTTGTCTAGCCTGTCCTCTCCTTCGGCCAAGGATAGCTCCACCCGCGCCAATCGGTTGTTAAGGAAAGACAAGGTTTTCCACCTCTCATGAGACTTCTCCCTTCTCTTCCTTTCATGGGCGAGAGTTTTCTCTTGGAAGTCGGGATCAATGGGAAGTTGCAACCTTGGGAAATGTTGGATTCCTCGGCCATTGAACCACGATACGTCCCTTTATAATCGTGCTTTGATCCCACTTGCCACGGACTTTTTCTCAAGACCGTGCGGCACTTAGCAAACCTTGCCTTGAGTATGCTAAGTCATCTTAACTCTCAACACTCTCAAGTGTTGAAACTCACAAGGAAGCTTGGAAGATGGAAGCTTTGAGTGGATGCTCTCAAACTTGCTTTGTATTGAAAGCTTGAAGATTTTATGGTTGTGTACAAATGAGGGATGGCTAGCCTATTTATAAGCCTTGCCAAGAATTCTAGAAAATTCTAGGGTCATCACTATTCTATACAATTCCTAGAGCTTCCTAGAATATTCTAGAGAAGTCTAGTATCTCTAGTATTTACATGATAGTTTCATATCTCTCTAGATAATTCTAGAGTGTCCAAGAGAGCTCCATACTTCTCTAGAGAATTCTAGAGTCTTCCCCTCTCTAGAGAACTCTAGAGTCTTCCAATGAGGCTTTTTTTTTCTATGAGAGCAAAATTGTAAGTGACCAAGGGGTTAACGCGGTGTGCTCAAGAGCGGAAAAAATTTCGGGCGTTACAATATGGCCAATCGGGGGATGTATGTTGTGAGTTCAACAGGCTTACTTGGAGGGCTGTGTTCTCGACAAGCAGAAGAGAGTGTCGTTTGGAGGTGCGATGCACAGAACAAAGAGGACACTCGACTATATTCACTCAAATTTATGGGGGCTATCTCCGCATACTTCGATGGGAGGCAAAAAGTATTTTTTGACCTTCAGCGATGATTACTCCCATTATGTTTGGATGTATTTCTCGCAAGGAAAATCTGAGGTATTTAAGACATTCAAGGAATGGTTGAACTTGATTAAGACGCAAACCGGCAGGCAGATCAAGAGGCTTCGAACCGACAATGGGATGGAAGTTGTGAACAAACAATTTATGGAGTTCTTCAAGGACAAAGGCATTGTGAGGCATCGCACTATCACTTACACACCTCAGCAGAATGGGGTAGCAGAATGCATGAACCGGACTTTCATGAAGCGGGCTCGGTGCATGATGATTAGAGCCGAGCTGAAGGAGAGGTTTTAGGCTGAAGCAGTTATGACGGCCTGTTATCTGATAAACAGGTCATCCTCCTCAGCGTTATCCATGAAGACACCTTATGAGGCTTGGTCTGGTAAGGCCGTTGATTATTTCAACCTTCATGTTTTCGGTTGTCCTGCATACTATCATGTTAGCGAAGGGAAGTTGCAACCTAGGGCCAAGAAGGCCATCTTTCTTGGATATCAGTCAGGTGTGAAGGGATACAGATTGTACTCCATTGATCCATCATCATCTGGAATCATCATCAGCAGAGATGTCACATTTGACGAGGAGTCAATGTTAGCCAAGAAAGTTGGACAACAAGGGAGCATTCAGTAGCAGGTGGAGCAGACACGACCAGTCGAGAGATCGACATTTGAGATGGAGCATCAAGATGGGGAATCTTCTGATCCCAACATTCCCACTGATATTTTGCAGCCAGTTCAAGAAGCAGAAGATCCATGAGTGGAATCACTAGTACTAGATCCAATCCAGGTGGGATCCACTCTATAATAGTACCAACTTAGCCGTGACAGGAAACGACGTGAGATCAGACCCCCAGTTCGATATGGCTATTCAGATTTTATGGCATATGCACACATTGTTAGCAAGGCAGTTGAGAATGAGTCTTTGTTATTCAGGGAGGCCGTCGCTAGTTCGGAAAATGCCCAGTGTACTGCAGCTCTGGAAGAGGAACTTGAGTCTCTTCATAAGAACAACACTTGGACTGTAGTTCACTTGCCGAAGGGAAAACGCACCGTAGGGTGCAAATGGGTGTTCAAAAAGAAGGAAGCATGCGATGGTGGCGATGTGAGATTCAAGGCCAGATTGGTGGCTAAGAGTTTCACTCAGAAGAAAGGTATTGATTATACTGAAGTTTTTTCTCCTGTAGTCAGACATACTTCTATTGGAGTTCTTCTAGCTTTGGTTACTAAGTTCGATCTTGAACTTGAGCAAATGGATGTGAAGACGGCATTCTTACACGGTGAGCTAGAAGAGGAGATCTATATGCGCCAGCCAGAGGGTTTTTCATTGTCAGGAATAGAAGACCGAGTCTGTCTTCTGAAGAAATCATTGTACGGATTGAAGCAGTTGTCCCGACAATGGTATCACAGGTTTGATACCTTTATGGCAAACATTGGATACACACGAAGCCCGCACGATCAGTGTGTATATCATTAGCAATAACCTGATGGGAGTCAGGTATATCTTTTGCTCTATGTAGATGATATGTTCATCACTTGTAGAGGCAAGGGGACTATTGACAGGTTGAAGGCGCAACTCAATAGTGAGTTCGATATGAAGGATCTCGGCACAACAAAGAAGATTTTGGGCATGGAGATCGAGCAAGATAGGAAGCGTGGAGTCTTGACCTTGAGTCAGAAGAAGTACATTGAGAAGGTTCTAGACCGATTTGGCATGAAAGATGCCAAACCCGTTTCTACTCCCTTATTAGCGCATTTCAAGCTATCCTTGAAACTCTCATCAAAGATTGAGAATGAGGTGAGGAGTATGGTCTCAGTGCCGTATGCGAGTGCAGTTGGATCCCTAATGTACGCTATGGTATGCACTCGACCCGCTTTGTCACAGGCTGTAGTTAGTCGTTATATGGGCAGACCTGGTAGAGGTCATTGGCAGGCTGTGAAATGGATCCTTAGATATCTTAAGGGTTCATCGGGATTGAGCCTCGTCTACAATGCAAGGCAAGGTGGAGGCATCAATAATGTTGAAAGGTTCTCAGATTCAGACTATGCTGGAGATCTGGATCGTCGGAGGTCACTTACAGGGTATGTATTCACTTTCTATGGTGGGCTAGTTTCTTGGAAGGCAACTTTATAGGATATTGTAGCCTTGAGCACTACAGAGGCAGAGTTCATGGCTATGCGTTAGCTGTGAAGGAGGCAATTTGGCTGAGGAATTTGGCTTCTGACTTAGGTCTGAAGCAAGATAGCACAGTGATTCATTGTGATACCTCTTCAACCATTCATCTCACTCGTGACCAGATGCATCATGAGAGAACTAAGCACATTGACATCCGATATTACTTTGTACGGGACGTTAAAGATGTCAAGGTGATCAAGATTGCTACTACAGAAAATCCAGCAAACATGTTAACGAAATCAATTCCTGTTTCGAAGTTTCATCATTGCCTGAAACTCTTAGAAGTGGAGGGCAGTTAGGCTCGTTTGAAGCCTAGGTGGAGGTTGCTCGATGACAATGAAGTTGATTTGAGTCAAGGTGGAGATTTGTTGAAAAGGTGTGCCTCAAATCCATTCTCCGCGTGGCCTTTTTCCTTCCGCAGTGTTCGCGTTCTCCTGTCCGTGTGGTGCCCGTGCCTTCTGTGTTTTCTCCGTGTTGCGTCCGCGCTGTTCTTCGTGTATAAGAAGAAGAAGAGGAGAGACAGAGAAGATGTAGAGAGGCGGAGAAAGAAAGCAGAAGGAGAAGCAGAGGGATAAGGTAGAGAAGGAGAGGAAGAGAAGTTTTTGATCTTTTGATAAACACACTAAACACATTAAAGTGAGGGTGTTTAGTTACTTGTTATGAGTTTTGGGTACTCGTATTGCTCCTTTTTGTATTTTCTCATTTGACTAGTGAATTCTTCATCGTCGGCGACCGTCCGTGATTTTTCCCGCAAGGGTTTCCACGTAAAAATCTTTTGTCTCATTTATTTTTATACACTTGTTATTATTTGTGTTTATAATTAAACAGATCCGTTCGTAACAACAACTTTCTGGGTCTCTTAAAATTAGTGTCCGGCGTGCTTATGTGCTCGAAGACTCTTACAATCAACTCAGAATGAGATCCAAACAACAGCTCAAGGGTTAACTTAATGTACAGTTTCAAGGTTAATAGGGAATTGATGCTGTGGGTTTAACTAGAGAATGGTATCAGCTGTTGTCAGGGATCATCATTTTTTACAAGGGAGCCTTGTTGTTTACTACTGTGGGAAATAATGCAACTTTCCAGCCGAGTCCTAATTCTATCTTCCAAACTGAACACCTTTCATACCTCAAGTTCGTTGGCCGTGTGGTAAGTACACTAAGAACCTTTGTCAAATCTTGTTTTTTGCGCGTATGTTAATTGTTTTGTTGAGGAAAAAACCACCCAAAATGGAGCTTCTTATGTCCTAATTTGTGTTGCATAGGTACTCATTGTTCGGATCGGATTTTGATAGATATATTAAATTTATTTTATAAATATATCATTTTTTATAAATATACTATTTTGTTTTATAGGCATATTATTTGAGATGGGATGAGGGATGAGATAATGTTGGGATGATATTTTGTTGGAAATTTATAAAAATTAATGATATCATCTTAAAATAAAACCTTTCACCTGCTATGAGGACTTTTTATTGAGTACGACATTTACAACTGGGGATCCAAGTCCTTGGATGAGACCCTTTCTTAACCCAACAAAGCTATGCATGTGAGTCGTCTTTAGATTTGAGAAATTTACAGTCGAATTGAAATCGAACCCTTCACAAACAAGGTAGAAATCTTGGGTGATCTTCTCCCGTCTCCTATTTCCTTCTTATAAACAGATCTCCACGCTCTCCCTACCACCGTACCACATCAGTCATGGCGCAAAACCTCTACACAAACCCCATGTCCCCACCACTGCTATCCCCCATGTCCCACCTATCTCATCTCTCCTCCTCCCACCCCAAATCGATCGCCGCGATCATCCGTCCCCTGAAACCACCGCCGTCGCCGGCGAAATTGGTAGTCAGATGTGGGGAGAATCATGTTGTCGGGGTAATGAGAACTTGTAGGAATTGTAAACAACAATTTGATGTTGGTTTTAATCACCCGCGGGCGTGCCGGTTTCATACTGCACATTTCGGAGGTATATGGGAGTCTCTGATGCTTGTTTTGGGGTGGTTTGTTGATTCTTGTTCGAGATTGTGATGTGTTGAGAATATTGACCCTCATTAGAATTTGGGAAATCACAGAAAACAACTTCTGCTATGGAATCTGCGAACTCCCAGGAAACAACTACTGAATGCTAATGGAAAATGCTTATCATTCTCTCCCTTATTATTAATAGTTTCTGTGTTTGAGCAAATAATCTTCAAAACATCATAATGTTACCTGTATAATGTTTGGAGTACTTGGATTGCTACAAATGATGATAAGCAACACTAGACGTTCAGTGAGCTTGGGTCTTAGGCTCCACTATAGTTCCAGATATTGTCATATGCGTTATTTTGATAGTTGAGTGTATTATCATCACCACTGCTATTTAAATCAATATCTATTTATTATTCAGCTTCTACAGTCGGAGAGACCATCTATTGGTATATTTATTGGTGTATGGTACTATAGTGGTCTGTGCTGAGGTTGATTGATCCTATGTTTGTTCTCGTTTGCTATCCCATTAACTCGATCTATGCCCAACATAGGAGAAACAAAGAGAAAGTTTGAAAGCGTGCACACTGGAGGCACCACGAACACCCCTAACTCAGGGCAAGTTTTCCAGTATTGGCATTGCTGCGGTTCCGAGGACCCTTTTGATCCTGGATGCACCAGTGCTCCTCACTCTTCATATGATGATGATTAAAAATTAAGGTACCTATGTATGAAGTCATCTCAATTGTCTTGTGTGCAAGACAATTTTGTAGTTCTTTTAATGTTGAAATTTCTTCTCCTATTGATTTATTTATTAGGGATGAAAGGGAGAACTACTCAAGACTCTGTGTTTGTTGGGGATCACATCCGTAATCTGGCTTGTATATAAAATTATTAACTGATGTACCCTTAATATTTCCCGCAATATTAATGTGCGATATTTCCCGCACAAGTCTTTAATGTACCCTTAATACCCTTATAATGTATGGAGTAAGCTGTAAGCATACGAAGTTCCTGGAGGTGGTGGTGATCCATAAGGTTAGCAACAGGATATTAGAGGTATTTCTATATTCAGTTTTTCTCAGTTTTAGAAGACGATTGTAAGATTTCGCATGAACCACAATACTCTTGAGTTAAAAAGAACAGAAGAGATGGTGGATGCACCAGCAAAAAGGCCATTTGCTGGCATTATGCAGACAACAGGAGTGAAAGGTAATATCGAGGACAACAAAAATGTTACTAGTTATGGTAGACAAGTTCCTCCGGAAACTTGAAAGGGTCTCGCTCCGGTGGATAGAATATCTGTATTGCAGCTATGGAAGAGATTAAATTAGAGCAGCTAAGGTCTGTGTCTTGGAAAGGAGTATCAGGGTTGGAAGCTTGAATTTTCTGCTAAAAAGCATGAATAAATATAGACATATCAGCTGTGTACATTGGTGGAAAATTTTCTTTTTGATGAGGCGATTTTGGTTTAGCCTTTTCCGACTTGTATGGTACTCTGAACCCTTTTTTACCTTATCAGGTAAAACTATGCTGCTCTTGTTGTATAATTACAAAAACCTTAAATGACTGAGAGAATAAGTCTATGTATTCTGATAAGTGACACAATATTTGATCAGAGACCTTGAGCATGCTGTAGCTAAGGAGACGGATATCACGGCCTGCTCATGCCTGGTTGCCGGAATGGGCGACGAGCATTAGAAATTAATCGGGCAGAAAACTTTCGGACACCAAACCTATACGACAAATTCAAAACCCCTCCAGAATCTCCTGAGTTCTCCCCGATCACTGGATAACTAATCATCCTGGCTTGCCTGAACACCACATCTCTGCCATCGTCTCCATGATCGTTGTCGTCAGATAGTATATCCTTGATGGGGACACGGACTTCGCCTAGGAGCTTGTTCTTGTCACGACGGAAGGACCCAGTGCTGTAGATCTTGAAGACGAGGATGAGTCGGTCTTTCCTCGCCTCTGACTCATCGACCGTAAACATCATAGTGTGGTTCCAGGTGGGGTTTCGGTCGCCTTCTTGATCAACCGGAGTCCTCTCTTCTACGCAGGCAAAGGAGCTGGGTCCATCAAGGAACGCGACGACAGAAGGGTTCATCTTGGTGAGGTGGTTGGCTTTGGGGAGGTTGTTGGCAGAGATGACAGTGAGCTCTAGAGTTCGAAAATCCATTAGTTGATGTTGCTTGGGTTTTTTTTGCTGTGATGGATTTGAGTTCTGCTGCGGTATTTTGAGGAGGATTAGGACAGTGCATTGTGTATATGGGAGGATGAAAGTGGTGAACGTTCAACTGCGCGTCTCCTTCAGCGGAGGCCGCAACACGTTTTCCTTTACCTTTTTGGGTATAAAAGTGAAGACCATAGTGTTTTTATTTTTCCGGTATAAAAGTGAAGACCATAGTTAATCGTTATAACTGATGTTTGAATTTGATTAACAAGAAGAGAGCTGATCCTTTGAATTGATTAGTCTAACAACCATATTTTCCTCCCAAGGATGAATAGATGATGATCTCTCTAATTAGATATGTATTGTTAAAATGTGGAAAGTGGATATCTGTCATTAGTCAAGAATAACTGCTCAATATTAGACAATCCTTCCTCCAACCATTTGTTGACTCTGTATCGCGAAGTCACGATACTCTGTATTCTGAAGAGATCATAATGAAGTTAGCTGATGATTGATGCGTGGTCAACGCCTGCCTTGAGGGAAATAGCTTGTTTATTTCACGATAGTCTAGCGAGTCATCCGCGTGATACGCGAGGAATATTTCAATCTTATATAAATAACTAATTTATTCATAAATTAATCGTTTATAGAACTATTTATCTT
The DNA here is from genome assembly GCA_035668315.1 of Drosera spatulata. Taxonomy (NCBI): domain Eukaryota; kingdom Viridiplantae; phylum Streptophyta; class Magnoliopsida; order Caryophyllales; family Droseraceae; genus Drosera; species Drosera spatulata. The sequence goes on from JAOVYX010012517.1 coordinate 14,833, forward strand.
GGTATCGTAAATATTTTGTTAGCTATCGATAAATCATCATAGATTTTTTTAGTAATTATTTTGATTTTATCGAGAATATTTAATAGATTCTTGTATAATCCATAACATTTTTTCGTTTAATCTGGATATAAAAATTTTCACGTGCATGTTTAATTTGTATCCAATCAATCGTCAAATCCATGAATTAACTTGATAAAACGAAGAAAAAATTATCCACAGGTATCACCTAGCAAAAATAACCTCATAATAAATACCATCCAATCTTTTTTTTCATATTGTTTAAAAAAACAAATCTACTCTTTACTATTCCTCCCTTATTTGTTTAAAATTTGATTAGATTTGATAAGATTTGATTTGAGTAATTCTATCCTAAAATCAAAATGTGCCAAAATAAATTTCCGAACACTCAACATTCCCAAACGTTCATCCAAGCAGGATTACTAAAGAAGAGTATGCCTTTTATGGAAGCTATCACTTTACTTCCATGAGTGCTTGATAGGAATGAATTCTTTCACTCATGATCTGATTGGTTTAGTTTTCCACTGCATTAGAGATCGAATTCTCGTGTTTGCGTGTATATGTGATGAGTGCGTGTTCTAGCGTGAGCTGGTTTTGTTGATTGTTGCAGTTGGTGTAGGTGACAGTGATTGAATTATAGTGGATGAGTTTGATTTTGGATCTGATTGGTTTGATATCGAGTCTATCTTCTCTCACGCAATGTTTCAAAAGAACAAAAGAGACGATCACGTAACAAACCTACAAAAAATCGCTGTTGTTGTCGTCGACCTCAGTTCATTATCATCATCGTTTTTATCGTCGTTAGTTCGTCGTTCGTCGACGTCAGTCCCTTAGCTTCGTCATCGTTAGTTCGTTGTACGTCGATGTCAACCCGTCGACGTCGTTGACGTCAGTTCGTCCTCGTTGTTGTAGGTTCGTCGTCGTTGTTAATTCGTCGACGTCATCAGTTCGTCGTTCTCGTCGTCAATTGATCGTGGGTTCGCTGTTGTCATCGTCGTTGGATTTAAAAATAATTGATTTTAGAAAATTATATTTTGGATTGAATATTTATATTTAGAGAAAGGATCTCCTAATTGATTACGGGGTATCAAATGGGAATAAAATAATAATGAGATATTTTTGTATTATTAAAATTGTATACGGGTATGTATCAGGCATTCTCCTGAAACGAATTGAATAGGCAAAAAATATGAAAAAACACATGAATGATTTTTTTTTTTTAATGAAGTTGAAAAGTTGTCATTTTTTTATCCAATATCAATCATGTACAGGGGACAACATGGATATAAAAAACATTATTAAAATAACTTTTAAATTATTTAGATATTTTATTTATGTTTGATAATATTGTCAAATATTTTCATAAAATTTCTTGGGAGTTTCACCCAAAAATATAAATAAATAAAAATAAATCCGAACTCATATAAAAAGGGGAAAAAATCCCATATAATTTCTAATCAAAGAGAACAAAGGCGCACTGTGGATTGGCATTTTTTTTTTTATCATGTTGCATAAGTTGGAAATATTTTTAAGAAAGTTGTATATTAGAATAATTTTTTGAATCTTAATTTTTTGATAAACAATATAAATGCATATGTCTTCTATAATATAATATGTATGAAATTATCATGATATTTTTTTATTGAAATGATTGTAGTTATCAAGTTAATCGTATCACGAATCAACTCAAATTGTTATAGTATGTGATATTAAAATTTTTGGCTTTTTTTTTTGGCAAAAACTCTTGATTTTTTATAGTAAAATAGTTTCAATCGTATCATTTTCTCGCAATAATTTACACTAACGATAAAAATATTTACACACATACTCTTTTGTCATGACATATATAAAGGGTTAATAATATCTATGAACTACAAAAGAAAAAATATGAAAAGTTTTTTTTATTTCTTTTCATAATTATTAATGTTGATTATTAAAAATATATTAAAAGTGAAGATTATTATTGAACCCCTCAATGATAATTGAATTGTTTGATATATAGATATCAATATAGGATGACACACCATGACATCCCATAAAATGACATGATATTAATGTAGGATGACATACTATGACATCCCATGAGATGACATGATATTAATATAGGATGACATATTATGACATTTCATGACATCCTATGAGATGACATATATGTCATCTTATGAGATGATATTTCGAATTTAAAATATATATTAATATATTGATATTGATTTGTGTGTTACATAGAGGTCAGATGTTAAGATATTCTGATGAATTTCTTCAAGGTAGCCCATCAGAATATATCATTATGTTTGTTTAATCACCTCGTGTGAAATATACACTATATACCATATTCACCAAATACGATATACATGTCATCGAAATAAAACTGTTTGTGCCAAAAATAGTAATAAAGTCATACGAATGAGGATCGCCGACTTAGAGGATAATAATGACGGGATCGTCTTATCAATGGCCAAAACCGAAGCAGGAGAATTATGATCATTTTGTATTAAAAGTGTGTATATGTGTTTATTGGATTGAGGAATCGTCCTTAGATCCCTCACTATTTATAGTCCTTATCTTATGCCATCAAGATAAGAATTACTTATCTTCTCAAGAATTTATCTTATCTTGTTGTCTTAAGATGATGTAAGGATATTTGATATCTTCCCTAAGTTCTTTATCTTGTATTCTATATGATTATATCTTTCCCATAATACATAAAAATATAATCATTATTTTTGTACTCATCAGTATGCCCCCAAACTTCTTGGCCGAGTTACTGTAAATTGGTCATGAAGGTTGTATGTCTTCTTCGAAAATCAGCTCCTTGTATGTTTCCGACTTAAGGGTCCGCCTTTGATCTGTCAGTTTCGTGCTCTTGTTTTTCCCGCTAAATCTTTTGATTCTTTTTGCCTTGAAACCATGCGTTCGAAAATGATTAGTCATGATGTTTTCTATTCCCTTATTAATGTAACTCTGATTGGATGTGTGACGTTTGCTTTGCCTCAGATTTTGCTGACGTGGCTTATTCGCGTCCTTCGGATTTGTTTTCATCGTGTGGAAGAGGATTTGCTAGGGTTCTGGGGTTTTCCGCCTCCTCCTCTCTCTCTCTCTCTCTCTCTCTCTCTCTCTCTCTCTCTCTATATATATATATATATATATGGATCATTTCCTCATTTCTTCTCCTTTTTCTCTTCCGCTCTCGCTATCGGTCAATTTTCTCTGTCTTTTTCGGTTGTCCGAGTTCAATTCTAGAATTGTTCCCTTCGTTCTTTGCCGCTTTTCTCGGTTCAGGTTAACTTTTTTAGTACTTCGTCTTCGTCTTTTCATTTTGCTATTTAAAATGTCGTTTAGAAATCCGACTTCTTTTGAAGCTTCTGCATCTAGGCCTTTAGATCCTCAAGTTTCTTTTAATGATGATACTCTGTTAGAAGTCGAACCCTTAGAGGCAATTCCGACCTTTCCTCAAAAAGTGCTGAGTAGTTTTTTCCGACGCTACCGAGGAGGACTTAGATATGATTAGATTCACCTTTGGGTTACATCATTTTTTCGACTTAGAACTTCCTGCCCCCTTTCCGATCTGTTATAGATTTCCGCTTCACCGACTTCCAATTTATATGAATATGTTGGAAGCCGGTCTTCAGTTCCCTGTCCATTCCTTTCTTTTCTCTCTTTTTATCTGACTTGAGATGACTCCTTCTATGCTCATCTCTAACTCAATCCGACTTGCTATCGGATTTTTTATGTATGCTAAGCAGGCTGGTATCCTTGGGTCCCAGGTTTCTGTTAACCTCTTTCTCAAATGTTATAAGGTCTATTATTCTTCCAATGAGGGTTGATATTATTTTTCAGCCCACCCTGGTCTTAAGTTTATCTCAAATATCCCTGATACCCTTAAGGATTTTAAAACCTCTTTCTTCCTCGTCAAATCTACCTTTGGTTGGAATTTTCCAACTCGGTGGTCTTCCGATGTTAGTGTCCAGTTGGCCTTGAAGATCCGCCTGGATAATACCGAGAAGGAAAACGTGAGAAAGTCGCAGGACTATCTGAGGGAGAACGGTCCTTTCGAGTTCTTCTCTCTGGTGATTATGGATAGTTTGTTGGATCATCAGTTCAGTAAGTGTTGTTTCAAATATCTTTTATCCGATTTCCGATTTTTCTGACTTGACATTTTGTAACCCTTTGCAGTCTCTCACCTTCCTCTGAATATGGCTCCTCGACTGGATCAGCTCTCTCGTCGTCTTGCAAAGAAGAAGAATAAGTCGGGGCCGCCGTCTTCTGCTGAGCCGACTTCGTCTCCTCGGACTCCAGCTAAGGGAGCTATAGTGACTGATGATCTGGTCACGATTTCGACTCCCGAGGTACCGACTGTAAGTGTGGAGGAATAGGGAACTCAGAGAACAAAGAAGAGGCCATGTCATGCTTCACCGATCAGGGCCTCTCCTCTTCGTTCTATTGCTCCTTCTGAGGAAATGGTTTTCAACCCGGTCTGCTCTAAGGTCGAGGGCACAATTGTTGAGGAGGAAGACAGCTTGTCTTACTTCAAACCGACCTGGAGGGTGGACAGTCGAGCTTCTACAAGCTCCTCCGGGTTAAAGAGCAGGGTTATCTTGGAATCAACTCTTCTTCCTTCAGACCGGGACATTCGTACCTACCCTTCCTTGAGTGTGGACAACGCAGTGGACAATGCTTGCCATGCCATGCATCAAGCTTTGAGCCACTTTGTTGGGCTTGTGAACAAATTTGAGGTTACCGCTGGCGACTTGGAATTCTATAGGATCCAAATTTTCGAGTTGGCGAACCTTAAGAAATCGTTGAAGGGGGAGGATCTAGCTCTTAAGTCAGCTGAAGAGAGGAGAGATCTGCTTCTAGCTGAGCTGCTTGTCAGGGATAAAGCTATCAACGAGGTGAAGGCTAATCTGAGCTCTTTAGCTCAAGCTAAGGACAAGTTGACTTTCGAGTTTTATTCCCTTCAAGCCAGCTTCGACACTCGGCTCGCCGAGGCTGTTCAAACCCGTGTGGAGGAGGAGAGGTCGGCTGCGGTGAACAATTTCAAGGGATTAACCGAGTTCCAAGATGAGATATATAAAAGTTATGATGATGGAACAGAGAACGCCTTCTTGGAGTTTGCTCGCCTCATCAGGAAACATCTTAACTTGCCAGCTCTCCAACTTCCGATCGTCGAGATGGTGAGTTGTCCCCCGGATTGGGAAGGGCACCCTCCTACCGAAGTTGCCGTGGTTGAAGATGCGAGAATTAAAGCCGAGTTGGCTAGGGCTACTGTCGATTTAGCTGAGACCTCGAACATGTAATCGTTTGATCTTGGTTGTTCTGTCAGACTTAGTTGTACTTGATGATTTTATGAAATCTGAATTTGATGATTCAATGAAGTTTGAATTTGATGTTGTGCTGCCTTTATCCTTTGATCTAAATTATCCATTTAGGATAGGGCCTGTCGAGATAGGTCTTTGTTTATACTATCCGCTGAGGATCGGGCCGACCGAGGCAGGTCTTTGTTTATTCTATCCGCTTAGGATAGGGCCTACCGAGGTAGGTTTTTATTTATACTATCCGCTTAGGATAAGGCCTACCGAGGTAGGTCTTTGTTTATACTATCCGCTTAGGATAGGGACTACCAAGGTAGGTCTTTTTAAAGTACTTCATGCTTTTGTGGTAGAAAAATACTTATTTCATTATCTTAAATTCAAGGACTTACATTATCATGGATAGTAGTATTTCAAATCGTCCGTATTGAAGGTTCTTTCCATTTGTCCTCCTCCAATCCGAGCTATCTTGTATGCTCCATGATCTAGCACTGCTTCTATTCTGAATGGTCCTTCTCATTTGTCAGCCAGCTTTCCTCCTTCTTTCCGAGTTCCGCATTCAGCTTTTCGAAGGACTAAATCGCTAATCTTCAGATCTCTATGTCTTTTCTTTTTTTTTATTGAAGTATCCTGCCACTCTTCGTTGGAATGCTTTTTGTCGAATTGACGCTATCTCTCGCGGTTCTTCTAGAAAGTCCAGTTTTGGAATGCCAGTTTTGTCGAATTTTCTCGTATTCTGCTATGGCTGACTTCTTGTGAATAATTTTGGACTCGAACTATTGGTTCCAGGATTTCAACCGGTACTACTGCTTCAACTCCAAAAGGTAGGCTGAAAGGACTTTCTCCAGAGGATCTTTTCGGTGTAGTCTAATTAGCCCACAAGACCATGGGGAGCTTTTCTACCCATAAGCCCTTTGCGTCCTGAAGCCTTCTTCTCATTAACGTTTTTTTGATTTCTTTGTTGATGGTTTTGACTTGTCCGTTGGTCTGTGGATGTTTTACTGAGGTAAACCTTTGCTCGGTTCCAAGATTAGCACAGAACTGGGTGAAGTTTGAACTTGTGAATTGCAAACCATTATCTGAGATGAGAGTACATGGAATTCCAAATCGGCACATGACTGACTTCTATATGAATCCCTCATTACCTGATCTGAAATTCTTGCAACTGCTTCGGCTTCTACCCACTTGGTAAAATATTCAACCGCTACAATTACGAACTTCTTTGTGTGATTGTTGTTGGGAAAGGCCCAAGAATGTCAATTCCTCATTGTGCGAAGACCCACGGTATTTCTATTGGAGTAAGACTTGAGGCCGACTTGCGCGTTAAGTCTACAGTTCTTTGACGCCTGTCACATCTTTTCACATACTCTTGCGCATCCTTCCTCGTAGTCGACCAATAGTATCCTTGTCTTAAGCACTTCAAATCAAGGGTTCTTACGCCATGGCTCACAAACACCTTCATGAACTTCTTTGAGGATTAACTGAGCGTTAGTCGATCCTATGCATTTGAGAAGGGGTGAGGAGAATGCCCTTTTGTATAATTGTTCGTTGATGATTGTAAAGTAAGACGCTTTTCTCCTTATCTTTTGGGCTTCACTATATTCGTCAAGAAATAATCCGGTTTTGAGATAGAGCGTGATTTCGTTCATCCAAGATGGTTCCTGGTCAATTGGGTTTATTGATTCTTCTTTCTCCCTTCTTGGCTTTAGGACTATTCCTCTATATAATCTTCCATTCGGTACTTTTGATATGTCTACATTCCGAATGAGCATATCCGCCGCCCCATTCTCCCCCCTCATATTCGGCCATGTTATTGGTGGCTTTGAAGTTTAACTTTACCGTACATGGGAGTTTCTATCCTTCTGGAGATTGAAGTAGAACACCTGCACCAGCCCCTATTGAAGAAGACCCATCTGTGTAAGCTTTCCAAGAATCCTCTTCTGATTTGTCGGTGTTGTTCATCTTGGAGGGTTGTAACTCGTTTCCGAAATAACATTCAGCAAGGAAGTCGGTAAGTGCTTGGGCTTTGATTGTTGTCCTTCCTTCTTAGGAAATTTTGAATTCACTAAGTTCGACTGACCATTTTATCAATCTTCCCGAGGTCTCCGATTTGTACAATACTTGCCTTAATGGTAAGTCGATAATTACGGTGATTGGGTGTGCTTGAAAGTAAGGACGGAGTTTCTTTGTGGCAATGATTAAAGCAAACGCTACTTTCTCAATCTTCGGGTATCTCGTCTCAGCATCATAAAGTACCTTGCTTATAAAGTACACCGGTTTTTGGATATTATCCTCCATTCGGATAAGGGCTGCCGAGACGACTTCTCCAGAGAGGGCTACGTAAAGATAAAGCTTTTCTCCTTTATGTGGTTTTGTTAGTAAAGGGATTTGCGCAAGATAAGTCTTCAGATCCTCAAAAGCTTTTTGGCAATCCGGACCCCATTCAAGGTTCAATTTTGCGCGCCTCGTAATGCTTTGAAGAAAGACAAAGTTCTTTCTGCTCCTTTTGACATAAATCTTCCCAGAGCTGCTAAACATCCCGTCAACTTTTGAACCTCTTTTTTGGTTCTTGGAAGTTCCATTCAAAGTATGGCTTCAATCTTGGGTGGGTTCGCTTCAATTCCTCTATTTGTGATTAAGTATCCTAAAAATTTCCCAGAAGTTACTCCAAAAGCACATTTGGTCGGGTTAAGCTTCATGTTGTATTTTCTTAACAATGAAAAGGTTTCTTCTAAGTCAGTTGGATGATCTTCTTTTCTGATGGACTTTGTTAACATGTGGTCCACATAGACTTCCATCTTTGTTTTTAGCAAGGGTTGAAAAATCTTGTTTACTAGTCTTTGATATGTTGCCCCAGCATTCTTCAAGCCAAAAGGCATCGTTATATAGCTATACGTCCATTGCTCGGTTATGAAGGAAGTCTTACTTTGATCTTCTTTTGTCATGAAAATCTGATTGTATCCGGAGAACCCATCCATGAAAGATAATAATTGATGTTCAGATGTTGAATCTACCAGGTGATCGATCCGAGGTAAAGGGTAACAATGCTCGGGACAAGCTTTGTTTAAGTCGGTAAATTCCACGAACATTCTCTATTTGCCATTTGACTTCTTTTCCATAGCTACGTTGGCCAGCCATTCCGGGTAATCGATCACTTGTATGAAGTTTGCTTTGATGAGCTTTTCCACCTCTTCTGCTATCGCGCGGTTCCTTTTTGGTGCGAAGTGCCTCTTCTTTTGCTTCACCGGCTTCATATTTGAATCTATTGAGAGCCGATGTTCGATGACTTCTCGATTATTTCCTGACATGTCAGATGTTTTCCATACGAATACATCCGAGTTATTTCTTAAGAATGTAATCAGTTCGGATCGGACAGGCTCCTGTAACAAGGCTCCAATTTTTACACATTTTGAGTCATCTTCCGGCTACAAGGGGATTTCAATCAATTCTTCCATTGGTTTTGGACCCTTCTTCTCTTCTCTTGGATCGAGCTGCAACTACATTGTTTCTTTCGGTATTTGTCCGAGTTGATTCTGTTTCCATGTCACCAAGTAGCATTGCCGGGCTCCTTTTTAATCTCCTTTCAATTCTCCTTCTCCGTATGGGGTTGGAAATTCGGTCATCATATATCCTGGCGTAATTATCATCTTCATGCCTATGATGGATGGTCTTCCCAGTATCCCTAGTAAGCTGACGGGAGATCTACCACTGTGAATTCAGTTTTCCTCGTAGTTGTCTTCCTCGTCCTTTCGTCCCCTATTGTTAGGGTAAGGGTTATGTATCCCTTTGGTAATCTCGAACTTCCTGTGAACCCAATGAATGGTACTCGACACGGTTGTAGGTCTTTTTCGGTTAATCCCATTCTTTTTACCGTGCTGAAGTACAAGATGTCTGCTGATGATCTCGTGTCTACCAACATCTTCTCCACGTCAAAGTCCCCAATATGCAGAGTTACTATAAGGGGATCGGGGTATGGGAATGTAACTCCTTCACGGTCTCTCGGTCCGAAACTTACCTCGGATTCATAGCGGGCTTTCTTAGCCTCTCGGATCTTCGGATATTCACCAGCGTTCAACTCGGATAATGTGAAACTCTCTATTGGCAACGATCCTCCTGTTATTAGATTGATCCTCGGTCTTTGAGGTGGTGTTGGATTGTCATTCGGAAGTGATCGACTTCTTTCTTGTGTAGGTAGGTCCTTTGGCACAGAGTATGGACTTTCACAAATTTCTTCAAATATCCTTTCCTTATCAAGTCCTCAATTGCGTTCTTGAAGTGTTTGTATTCTTCAGTATCATGACCGTGATGTCGATGGTATATGCAGTACCTGGTCATGTTCTTCTTTCCTCGTGCAAACCTAAACTTTTCGGGCTCTTTTGTTAAGAGATTCTCTCCCCATGCTGCTTGTAGGACTTCTTTCCTTGTCGCATTAAGTGGGGTATGGCTCGAGAATATTATTTTCGATTTTCTTCCTTCTGGTCGTCTGAACCTATCTTCTTTTCTTTCAGTTTGCTGAGTTTGGTTCTTACTTGGTGGGAACTTGTCAATTCGACTTCCTGTTCCTTTTGCTCTTTCCCTGGTAAGCATGGCGGGCTCCGCTCCCTCATGTCTACTTAATTCCTCCATTAGATCATTGTAACTCCAAGGAGATTTCAAATTTAATTGATAAAATAGATCTGAATTTCTGACCCCGTTGATGAGTGCTTCTGGTTTTAACTCTTCGTTTACATTCTCTGTCTTTACTGCTACTAAGTTAAACCTCTTGATGTATTCGGAGAGTTTCTCATCTGGTTTCTGATAAATCTATCGTAAGTGATTCAAGGTCACTCTATGTTCCTCGGCTGCAGATGAAGTGCCTTGTGAATAACTTTACAAGATCTGCGAATGAGTCTATACAGGACGATGGAAGGTTATTGAACTATGAACGAGCGGCTCCTTTTAGAGTTGTTGGGAAGACTTTACACAAGATTATTTCATCGGCTCCATAAATTTCCATGAGTGACTCGTAATTCTGAATATGGATGTTTGGATCAGTAGTTCCATCGTAGATTTCAAATTGTGGCACTTTAAATCGGTTCGGTGGCCTTCCCCGGAGTACCCTTTCAGAGAAAGGAGATACCCTCTTTTCTTCGGTTCTTTCTAGACCTCCCATTTTCTTTTCGATCATCTGCCGGATCATCCTAACTATGTCGTTGTTCGGTCCTTGGGTTCCCGAGTTACATTCCTCTTCCTCGTTTCAGTCAAATCGACTTATCAGGTTATTTGAAGGCATCCCATGCTTTGCCTTGAAAGTGAGATTTAACTTCGATGGTTCATCTCCTATCTCCCTTTGTTCGATCTCAGCTTGCTCTCGTTCTTGCCATTTCAATGGATGGTTGTCCTCGACTTGATTTGTGGTCATCAGCTTTTTAATAGTTTCCTCTATCGATTTCTGCATCTCTTTTTTAAGTTCTTCGAACAGAGTCTGCATCTCAAGAGGTATTTGGCTTTGATTCTGTTCTTCTGCTTGATTTCCAATTAGTGAATTGTTCTGCATCCCGTTTTGGGTTTCTGATGTGTGTTGCTCTTCGTCTTCTGTTCTTTGGAGATCTGTTTCTCCGACCTCCTGATTCGTTTGACTTCTAGTTTTTTTTGTCATTGAGTCAGAGGGTCCCTACCTGACGCGTCAATCTGTTTGTGCCAACAGTAATAAAGTCGTACGAACGAGGATCGCCGACTTAGATGATAATAATGACGGGATTGTCTTATCAATTGTCAAAACTGAAGCAGAAGAATTTTGATCACTTTGTATTAAAAGTGTGTATATGTGTATATTGGATTGGAGAATCGTCCTTAGATCCCTCACTATTTATAGTCCTTACATTATGTTATCAAGATAAGAATTATTTATCTTCTCAAGAGTTTATCTTATCTTGTTGTCTTAAGATGATGTAAGGATATCTGATATCTTCCCTAAATTCTTTATCTTGTATTCTATATGATTATATCTTTTCTATAATACATAAAAGATATAATCATTATTTTTGTACTCATTAAAAACCAATGTCAGATAATTTGTGTTCAAACCCGATCCCCTGAAACAAGCCTTTGGACACTACCAAGTCCTTTCAAGCACAGTTAGTAAAATACAAAACAACCAAAACACAATACAAGTATATTCACTTGTATAGTACGATATACTTGTACTTGAGGAACAAAAACATTTGGGGACAAAAATACGACTCAGAAAACATATGCGGCAAATATACGAGTTGTGAATATACAAGTATAATACTTTTTGTCATAAAAAATACAAGATTAAAAATATGACATATTTTCAAGTAGTTTATTCCATTTATAACATGATAAAACTAAACACATCATGAAAATTGCATATATCGATCCACAATAATCTTCATACGAAGTATATCCACAATAATCTTCATATGTAATTTTATATTCCATCTATCCCAAATGAATTACAACACATTATTAAAAATGGATGTTCCAAATGAATTACGATGTTTCCTAATTTAACAGGATTTTGATGTTAAAATGTCAATAATATTTTTACTTTATATCATATAATCATTATTTTTTAATCTCTCTACAAACTTATATATCTAAACCCTTTCTATTTCCTCTTCTCACACTACTTATTCACAATTCACTTAATTGGTTCTTTATAATCATAAAAAAATTTTAAATAAAATAATATAAAATCAAATAACTTTTTAATATTCATATGAAGTTAATATTTCATAATTTATTTTGTACCGAAAAAATGATTAAAAAAATTAACGTATAAAAACGAGCAGTTTATTCCCTTACCGGAAAACACCATTCCACATTGTCCCTCCACTACCACGTACTCCACCATTCCTCTTCACTTTGATCTCGACGTCTTCATGGACAAGCTCCGGATTGAACTCGATAAGCTCCGCAGTCTTCACCATTCCTTATTCCCGACCAAGAGCTTACGGAGATTGCATGATTTTTGTGTCGATATCCTCACGAATTCGAGCATGAACTCACAAATTTTCATATTTCAATTGTAATTTTCGTGGTTCTAGTGCAATTCCCGACCTCTTGTTATCTCTAATATTGCAAATTTTTTGCAAGGTTGAGGGAAGAGAGCCGATTGAGAGATTGGTCGTTTGAGGTTCTTTGACAGGTTCAGTGGTTTTATTATTGAGAGATTGGGGTCGATTGAAAGAGCTTCCTTTAATTTAGACCTAGATGAGTTTGATTTGGTTGACTTAGGTTGTGATTTGCATGAGTTTTTTCCCAGATTTGTAGAAGTGTGCTGTAGTGCAATTCGGTTGAGGGAGGTTACTGTTTGGTTGTGATTTATTTCGATTAGTGTTAGATTGCGATTGATTTGTTTAAAGTTGCGAATCAATGTGTCTCTAGATGTTCTTGCTGATATCTGGATCCGTTGATCAGGCTGTCATTGTTTGTTAAGCATTGAACATCAAGTTTGACGTCCCAGTAATAGTTCATTTTATTTTATTTTTCTTAATGTCCTTTTTTTGTAAGAAGTTCAACAAGGTTTATATATTGAATTAGTGCAAATTCTGGTTTTTTTATAATCTTTATGTTCTTAACTGGTCTGTTAGGTTAAGTGTATTGCAATACATGTTCCTTGTCTTCTATGCATATGAACAATCAAATTATGTGCAAGTTTATGTTTATGGCCTCAATCAAAATTTTTAATTGCGAAAGCCTTTATTTTTCTTATCCTAATTGTACGACTAGATCACGATGTGGAGGCATCAACAGTGGATGCACCAAAGAGTAGAAGAAAGTTCTCTATGCAATACATTTGTACAAGGTGTAGATGAGTTCATACACTTTGCAACAACCGTAGACATTCGGAACACCCGAGAGCTTTGAAATGTGTTAGATGTGTTACATGTGTTAGATGTGGTTGTATTCCATTTCTTTCGGTAGAACAAGTCAAGCTACATCTTTGCGAGTATGGGTTTAGGTTAGGCTATTATGTATGGGACTATCACGACGAGATAAAACTTCAACCTATTGAGGAAGTTGCGTCAACATCCATAGGATATACACAAGATGCTAATCCATATAAACATGGTGATAGTTGCCTATGCTCCTGTGTCATCTCATGAGTCTCTGATGAGGATTTTTCACCACCTAAACAAGGGAGTTCTTTGAGATGCTAAGGAATGCAGAACGACACTTGTATGATTGATGTTCTCTGATGTTGTTGTTCGTTGTCGTCAGGATTTTAAACTTAAAGTCAGAGTTCAATCTTCAAGTTAAAGTAGTGGACTCCACTACGTTGTTGGTCAATGATATATGTCCAGAATCTTGTACGCAACAAAGAAGTTACTACGAGGCTTGGAAATGCCTCATAAAAAAATTGATGTGAGTCCGCGAGGATATATGCTCTACTAGAAAAAGTCTTTAGAACTAGATGAATGATAGTTTGTGGTTATTCTTGGTTCAAGCTTAGTCGGACCAAGAAGAAACGTGTTCCATTGCAGGTGTTGACCTATTTCTTATTGGCATCTCGTTTGCAGAGGTTGTATGCTGATAGGGGAATGGTTGAGCTTGATAAAACAAAGAGGTATCGAAGGGGATATGATCCATTCATATCTTAGCAAATCAAATTTGCAAGTGTGTTACGTTCCATATCCAAGTCTCACATTCAGAGATCAATGGTGGATAGTGTTTCGAACGAAAGCCCGATGGATGATTGATGCTCAACACAAAGATGTATATTTTCAAAAAGATATAAATGATACATGAGTCTCACTAATGCTTTTTGAGTTGGACAATGATGAAGAAGTTGGGATGGAAGAACAAGAGGGAGAGGATGAAGAAGAAGTTGAAGAGAATGAAAACGGAGATCTTATTTCTGAACGGGAAAAGACGGAGGAGGAGGGAGAGTTTGATGATGATTCTGATAAATCTTTCAAATCGGAAGAAGATGAGGACGATGATTAGAACTCCTATATTTGTTTGTTTTTGGTTAGCCAATTCAGGTTTAAACAACTAATGCTAAATCATTTTTTATTTTTGTAATTTATATTACTTCTTATGCGAGTTTTATACATTTTTTTTCAATATATATTTTATAAAAATTGTACTTCCTTCATCCCATAATATAGATCAAATTTTTCTATTTGGTCTGTCCTAAAATATAGCCAACATATTATGTTTAGTATTTTTTTCATATAAAAAAAATATCAAAACAAATTAGGATAAATTCCGATAGAATACAAAAAACAGGAAAAAATTCCATTCAAGTACCATCCGGGACATTATTTCCCATTCGGTACAATCCAAACCAAACAAGCAACTGAGAAGCCTGAGGTTAATTCTCATCCGTTCGTCCCTTTTCACCGTCAACCCAGACAACCTCCACTCTTCAATTCATCCCAACCTCCTGTTTCCACATATCCAACGAATTAGATCAAGAGAAATCAATATGGCCATCGAATCACTGACCTTGCATCATCGATGACGGACACGACATAACTACATGAAAAAAAAAAAAAAAAAACAAGCAATTCACAAAAATCAATCAAACACAATCCTAAAATTAAAATAATCTAACCCGAAAAAGTAGATTACAGTCTTTGATCACTGAAAACGATCAAAAAATAATGATTCTGTGGCACACATTGGCGTACTGTTTCATTGAACTGGCGCTAAAGGAATGAAACAGTGCGTCCGTTATTTTTTCTATAAAAAAGGGGTGATTGAGTGCTGTTTTTAAAAATATGTTTACGTTTCAAAAATTTCTCATCCTGCGATCTGAGCAACGAGTTACAGATTTACAAATAATCGGATCTGCAAAAGAAGATTTGTTACTTATTGTAGGGAATAAAGAGCTCGAAAAAAAAAAAAAAAAACCCATCAAAGACATTCAGGTCTAGATAACGAAGTACTTCAACTGATCTTCAAGGCAACATAGTCTGCTATAAGTAGTATAAAGAAAAGCTTGCAAATACACAAACCATTCAAGTCACTACATCACAACAATTCAACTGATCTTGCCACATCACAGACAGTGCTCGCAATACATTTGCACCGAGTTGGCTAATGGCTTAATGATAATCGATTCCATCTCAAAAGTGCCAATGATATGATCCATAAGATTATGGGATCAAACATAGTACTCAATAACCCCTTTTTAAAGAATAAAAATAAAAATACACTGGCGTACTGTTTCAATGAACTGGTGCACTGTTTTGAAAACAGTGAGTCTGAAGGAATGAAACAGTGCGCCTGTTATTTTAAAACAAAAAAAAAAACAATTCACAAAAGTTAATCTTGATTCACAAAGAAACGAAATTCAGTACAAGACAGTTATGAAGCAAAGGACACACAACGGTAAGGTTTAACACCCAAGGTGTCGTGCAAAGGTGAAAGCGGTTTGTTCGATTGAGATTTTACTGTATGAATAGTAATGCCAAGGCCTAGACTACAACAAATAGTTCTACAATAGCTTAATGTGGCATAGACATTTATTCAGCTAAGGAAATCATTCGATGCAAGGATGTTTCTTTTAGCCAAACTCCTGGTTTGGTGCCAAAGAGGCACCCAGCATTATGAAAAAATTTTCAAAAGGCGCACTGTTTGAATTTTTTTTCTGTTTGCCTATTGCATTCTTATTTCTATTCATGTACTATTATTTGACTTGTTTATATATTGAAGGGTGAAACAAGAATGATCTAAAAGTCTGAGAATTGGGTGAGAAAGGTTCAAGATTGAGGATTTTTCAAGATTGATAGAAAAAAGAACCTTGGTAGATAAGAAGTATTGAAGCAAGGGATTGGGATACATCAGATCTTCTTCATGTGGATCACGTTATACAAGCATGGAGATTTCTGCACTTGGATGACTTTGTTCTGCTCTTGGACATCATGGTTCTGCACTTCAGGCATGGGAGAGATTCGGAGAAATGAGTTTTTCTTTTGTTTTTCTTTTTCCTGGGGTTAAGCTGGATATTGTGAGATTCATAGCACTTTTGTCGGGATGCAGACATGCCAGATTAGTTAAGGAATGGAACTGTTCTCGCTTATGGAAAATGTATACAGGGTCGAGCATGAGATAGATAATTATCATTCTGCAATCGACTTGCTAGCTAGATATGGGAATCTGAATAAAGCAGAGGAAGTCCTAAATGCCTTTTCGGCCAAATGCCATGATAGGGACCATATGATGTTCTTCCCTTGGCAGCCTGATGGGATATCCCCCGGATCTGGGTCATTCAGGTGTTCTCCTGGTGTGAAGATTGCCATATACTCTGTATAATCGCAAGCCTCCAAGGTACATGAAGTACAAATTTTAAGCAGGAGAAGAGAAACAGCACTAGGAACAGCAATGTGTCTGACTTTTTCCATTCTTTCACCTATTCTGTTCATTAGGACCAACAGTGCGTCCTGTTTTTTTATTTAATGTTGTGAATTATATTTATTGAAGGCTCACTATATGTATGTATGAAGGTGCACTGTTTGATTGTTCAGGTCCACTGTTTGAAACAGTGCGTCTCAAGCAGTGCATCTGAACAAACAAAACAGTGCGCCTATGAAACCAGTGGTCACACTGTTGATACCACTACCCTATTTGAAGGTTATATGTTGAAAGCAACAATATAATTGATTTCATGCGACATTCAACCAGTGGTTCATATTAGGTGGTTTTGATTCTTTAATTTGTATTTCCCTTGATTCCGATCAAGCAAGGTAACGCGTAGGGGTTTCGCCATAAGTGGTCGCTGGAAGATCAGAGGATTGGGGAAGGATTCGATGGGGGCCGTGACCTTTGATTTGTCGGCGGCTAGTTTAACTATGTAAGAGAAGAAAGGATATGATCATGACTTCATGTGTCATACAACGAGGAAAGGGACTGTGCAGGGAAGGAGGGAGATGCTGTTGAGGGCAAGGAAGGTGAGGACCGAGAAGGCGGTTCGGGTTCGGGGTGGTGGACGAGGCGTGGCAGGGCGGGAGAGGGTGGTTAAGGCCGCGGTGGGGATGGCGGAGACGTCGTGGAGAAAGAACTGTGTATTGAAGGGGAATTATATGAAATGGAAAATATTTTTCCGGCATGTATGTGTGGGGCATTATTTTAAAAAAGGTGTATTGTGAAGGAATTTACTGAATAAATTATCATCTGTTATAGTACACCCATCATCTCCTTTCTCCTCATCTCTCTTAAACCCCACTTATTTTTCACTATCATTAAAAAAAACTCTTTTTTCATTAAATCCCACAGAAATTAAACACATACATAAATCCACATATTGGGTCAAACCATTTGTTATATTTTGGAACGGAGGTAGTATATGTTATTCTTTTCTTGCAGATGTCTGCAAGAAAGCTTCTTATGAGATCGAGTTCAGCTAGTGCTGACAAAGGTGGTTGGCGTGGTAGAGGCCGCACCGAGACGAGCTAACTCCAGCACTTATAAATTTTACAAGTTTTTATCATATATTTATATTTTGTATAAGCATTTTTCCTTAGGTATCATATTTAT
>JAOVYX010012528.1:0-32647 GCA_035668315.1 Drosera spatulata
TAGGTGATCAATCTAATAAACACATGTTATATGATAATTCTAACAGGTTTCATGCATCATTTCATCATCAAACACCTGTGGTTTCTGTCATATAATCAACATCTCATGATGTAAGGTCATCAAAACTAATCAACTCATCTCTTCTAATGAACGACTCACACATAAGCATGGAATTAAACATGGCAATGAAACAAGCATTCTGCAAATATTGAACTACTGAGAATAAAGGTTTTACAGTGTACGAAGCGTTCCAAACTAATGTCCAAAGGAATCCTATGCGTTTGCGGATCAAAACTCTTCCAAATTCCCTCCAAGGCTCGTCCTCTTTGTGTCTCATTTCCCTTGATCGCCTCTGCCATCATTGAGCGTTTCCTCCTCATTATTCTGCTTAGAACAACCCTAGAACACGTATTTATAGGCGAGGGTTTGAGGCCAGATCGATCCGATGGCTAAAATTTGATGTTTTGCATCTAAAGCCACGTCGCGGCCGCGACCATGTCAGTCGCGACCGCGACAACTTAACAAACGTGGAATAAGCAAAAATACTCCGTCGCGCCCACGACCTCCAGGGCGTCGCGCCCGCGACATTGTCCTGCCTGCGACACCAGCTTGTTGTAGCCGCGACAGCTGTTCCGCAATCTTAAAACTAACATAAAAAATACCAAACGACGTCCAAAAATTCTAAAAACTTATACAAGACATCTAAACATGTTAATCTAGCTGAACGCTATGAAGTATTTCCGTATAAACTCTCGAAGCATGCGAAACGATGATGAATCGTGAAATCCAGCTTTTTGAGCTCATGGCTTGCCATTTTCTTCATCCTTCTTCATTTTTGCTCCTGACTTCGCGCCAATCTGTCAAAAACATAAAAACATAGCAGTACCAACATTCCAAACCAAAAAGACGCTGAAAACGTAAAATAGACAATACAAAAGGAATAAGACAAACATTTAGAATAAAGAAATGATGTGTGTTTGCATACACATCATAAGTCTTCTTCTTTGGACACGCACTTGAGAAGAGGGGAAGAGTACGCTCTCCTATATAGGTCATCGGCCATCATTCCGAACTCGGAAGCCTTTCGTCTAACTTTGAGGACAGCCTTCGGGTCCTCGGGAAGGGTTCCGTTGAGGATGTACGCCCGGATGTCTTCTATGCAAGATGGGCTTACGTCTAAGGGGAGCGCCTTCATTCTCGGGGATGGTTCTGACCTAGGAGCAACAACAATCTCAGTGTAGTACCTGAGCTTGCTTGGCTTTTCTTCTGTTTGGGCACAACGACTGAGTCGGTCGGCCACCATGTTTGCCCCGTTGGGAATTTGCTACACTTGAAGTGCAGGAAGTTCCCAAGCCAGTCTCTGAGTTGCTTCCCAGTATCCTTTCATGGCCTCCCCAACTTCACATAGCCCGTTCATTTGTTTGGCCATGAGCTTGGAGTCAGTATAGGCCTCCACCGTCGAGGCGTCCAGATGTCTGACCAACTGAAGCCCCAAGATAAGGGCTTCGTATTCCGTCAAGTTGTTGGTGGCGGTGAACTGGAGTTCGATTGCATAAGGTAACTCCCATCCCGTGGGAGTGATCAAGAGTACCCCTGCTCCTGCCCCCCGTACGTTCAATGATCCATAAGTGTAGATCTTCTATGGCTTTTCTTCCTCAACTCGGTCTTCCCGAGTTGATGAAATTAGCCAAGGCTTGTGCCTTGATTGTGGTTCTTGGCTTGTAACACAAATCATATTCGCTCAACTCGTCCCACGAAGACTTAGATCTAACAATCGAAGTATGAATAGTGTTCCTTGGGTTAAACAATCAAAACGTGATGAGTTGTTATGTGACACTAAGGGTTCTACTAACTGAACTAAGATAATCGAAATCAAACTCACACGAATATCAAAGATCAGGGTTCTAGATATGTGAAAAGGTAGGGATGCGATTTCATCTTCCGATTGTATCTAGTCACTACGTCGTTTTACTAGCCAATCATGAGTCGTGGTTATAGATGGATCCCTAAGGTGTAATCTACACTTTCTCGAGCCCTAGATTACGTCAAACTAAACGTCGTCTTTAGCACCTCTCGCTGAGAGGCCGTCGCGTTATGGTGAGCATGAAGTTCGTGGGTTCCTAACGTATCTCGCACGTCACGCAAGTGATCTCTCAATCTCGTGTTCAACATGTGGGTATGTGATCGAGTTCTCGATACGAAACTATCCTCTCGGAGTCAAATCATATCATGGATCATACAATAAATGATCAATTTGTCAAAACATTAAGCATAACCACATATCATAACCACAAAACAATCAAACCTAGATTAATAATATAAAAGTGACATCAATACAATGATTCGACTACATCACAACCTTAGCGCAAGGTTTAACTCATGATTCGAGCACTATGACAATACAATAAACACCTAATGTGCATCAAAATCATCATAGTATAAATAAAATCAAGATGAAATCTGGTGTGCCCCGATGGAGTCCCTTGATGTAGCTTTATTTCCCCAACGAATTGTAGCCGCCTCCACACAAGAAACCTACTCCAAACCCTAGGTGTTCGTCAATTTTTGTGTATATTCCTGGATAGATCTCATTTGGGACCAAAAGGGGAGTATTTATAGTTATTCATGCTTGAGAGAAACTTGAGATATGCACCCGGGGGTGGCTGTACATGGCGTCCGGGCGCTTTGTTCTTTTAACTCAAGGAATGTTGCTGGGCTTTTGGCCTCGCGCCCGGGCATGGTGAAGAGCTGCGCCCGGGTGCTTCAGTGTTTTTCCTGAATAGGGGAATGTTGGGATTCTGATCTCGTGCCCGGGCATGACTGTACACTGCCCCCAGGCGCTTTGTGTTTTTCCCTGAAGTACAGCATCCTTGATTAATGGTGCTGGGACTTAGAATAACTTCGCGCCCGGGCACTTTGAATATCACCCCGAACCTTTGCTTCGCCTTGTTTCGTCCTACTTTGTCTCTACTCGATCACGCTCCATTTCCAACGTCGTTTGACTGTCTTTTTGCTTAATTCCTCCTACAAATAACACCGAGGCATCAAAGCTCGTAAATATAGCAAATAGGATCAAAATCAATACCATTGTGCATGTAAATTCATCGAAACGATATAAGAAAAATGTGATAAAACTCAGCGTGAATCGAGCTAAACAACTCCCCCAAGCTTGAGCCACTGCTTGTCCGTAAGCAATGAAAGTCGGAGGAAAACAGCAGGGAACATGCTTATGAGCCAAACGTTTACCATCATAATAATTGGGTGTTGCCACTCATTACATTCTGCAGGCCGATTTATCAACCTTATGAAACTACTTGCATGAACTCATCCTACTTTCAGAGGATCGACCCCGTAAAATGCACCTCTCACCATCCCATGATCATGAGGATCATTTCACATAAACTCTCAATCATCATCATGCAAGGATAAGGTTTTCAACCCTAATAATATACCAAGCGAGAAGCATTCGCGCACCAACCACCGTCCTACCCGAACCAAATGTGTAATTGTGATCCTTGTTAAGGCCGGGACCAAGAAAGTTCAAGATAGGGAAGAGGAGGTTGGTCATTTTGTAATGTGGAGTTTTGGGTGTAAAGAGGGTAGGAATAAAGTATAGATCAAGCATTGCCATACAACTAAACCCATCCCCAGAACAAGACATTGTGTCTAGTCTAACAACAACCATGTATTTACAACTGACTAACAACTCCTTTTTTTTTTTTGCTTTTTCTTTACCAAAACAAAGAACTTTGGCATAATGGCCTCGACACATTGTGTATCGTTATTACATAACATTACAAGAACAAAGGCTCTTTGGCTTAGGCACATTGTGTGCCATGATACATCATCTCACATGCAACCCACCCCAAACAAGACTTCACCCTCCTATCGTTGCCTTGACTAGTACACGAATTAGGGTTCAAAAGAGGCTCTTCTTTTTGGGGAGCTTATCATGGGATGAATAAACAAAGAGCAACTCCAATGACGAGTGTATACATGCCTAATCAAACAATAAATCGCATACATAAGATGCAAGGAAGAAAAAAATAGAGGGGAATGATGTTAGGTCGAAGAAAAGGTCAAAGGGATTCATGGCAAAACAAAGATGGGATATCAATGATCAACAATTACACGTCTCACCGCCTTACCAACCAACCAAGTGCCTAATAACTTTAAGCTCAATATGTTATAAGGGTCTAATCCTATCGTTGCCTCTCTACCCGCATTTCAATCCCCTCATATCATGCTCTGTTAGGAGTACAATCTAATGAGATGCCGGATGGAATCCCGTCATAGGTTTGATGGGTGTATCAACTTGGCCATCCTAAGTTCTAGGACAACACCCCCTCGTCATCTTGTTCAAGCGCTTAAGTAGATTTTCATGCTCTCTAAAGCTCATCAAACTTCCTAAGCTAGGATAACAAGTATAACCCAAAGCACACTGAAATCTCAAATCAAAGTCATGATACATCAGAAGACGATTAAAATTGAACGTAACTCTAACTCTAGACACGACTCCACTAATCTAGCTCCAACTCTCTCCCCCAAGCTTAAGGAGGAGCATGTTGCGAATGCAACATAAAGGCAAGAAGAAAGAGAGTTGGAGTGATACAACCTTGATGTGGTTATTCGTGATACGAGGCCGAGGGACCCGTATCTCTTTGGTGTGCGCCTGGACCATCGTGATGGAAGCGACGACGCTGCGGTAGCGTGTAGAATGTATCCCGCTCGTCCCGAATAGAGGCATGGAACTGACGTATGGGAATCTCCTGCGAGTCCCAAGTGTGATGGTACCCGCTCTCGATCATCGTCCGAATGTCTGTCTGGTCCATTCGGATGCTCGCCATCTCCACCCGAAGATTCACCATCTCCTCCTCCATCCGCCCTATACGAGTCCCCATATCCAGCGGGCCCTCGATCTGAAGTGGTGTGGGTACGTCCTAATCTTCATCATCATCACCATCCTCCTTTGCAGCTGCAGCGGCCATAAGGTTGCTGCGGGGTTGGCGTCGGATACGGTCGATCCAATTCTAATCGAACTTGGAACCCTTGAGGTCGTTGTCCGCGTCGTTGGAACCCCGGCCTTGAGGCATAAACCCACAATGAGAAGGGGGTGTGCCACACGAAGGAGAGTGCGGTTGCTCTTGAAACCGCGAACATATTCCCGAAGAGACAAGAGTAAGACCCGGACCAAGTTCATCTTCTCCTTACACAGGAGTATAAGTATGAGATGCCCCTTGGCGGTAGTGACCTTCAAGCGGTTCCCAGGGAGAATGTTGTTGATGACAAGGTGCTGGATAATGCGAGCTTCCGTGGCGAGGAAACTCGTATCTAAGTGGATAGGCAGCATCTTGGTGGAGGCATCAAATGTCCATCGGACTTGGGAAAGCCACCCACAGAGATGGTTGGTGACGGTCTCGGGGGTGCGAGCGGTGACGAGGTTGACATGGTCGTCAACCATCATTGGGTACTCAGATTGAGGATCTGGCAACCCGTAGAGCTCGTTGATCGCAGCTTCGACCCACGGCATGATAGAATTCGGTGTTCGGGAAGGGGCGTTCGGGAGTGTCGGCCGCATTTGTATAGAATTCGGCTGCGAGTGACTTGTAGGCTGGATGACGTTGTTGATGAAAGGCATGCCAGCCTCGACTGTCGATCCACTCCATCAAAATAAGATGTGTCCACCATTCTCTCGACAATGTATTCTCGAGCAAAGATTACTCCAAAACGCTCAACGACCTCTTGGGATGTGAAGGTGGCAAGGCTAGATGGTAGTGCTGGAGCCGATGCGATGATGGATATGCGTGTGCTTGTGCTCGCACGCTTACTCCTTGATATGCCGACTTCCTTCCCCTTGTCATGTCTGTTGGCCATAATACCTAAAGAATACAAAGTTAGTAACATGCCATGTAATCATCAAACGAGTGGATGCACACACAAATCATACGAATGAGATCTATACATGATAGCAATTGTAATAGGGATGCATCGCTCGGCTAACGACGTGTTTTCGTGATACGAATCCCTATGTAGCATTTTATCGAACACCTCATGTGCGCTTTTTCCACATCATGCTCAAAACTCTAACCAACCCGAAATTTACACCAAAGGCAATCCACACACATCTTATTTACCATCCCCGCCATCCAATACAACAATCTTCACATAACTTATCACAATGCCCACATTAGTCATAACCAAACCCGAACTTGTAAACCATGAAAACATCTCGAAGACGCATTAATGCATGAAAATTTATGTAAGTGATACAAGGATTAGGTAATTACCTTTTTTAGTCAAGGGATTTGGGTGAAAAATTAAAGATTTAAGAGAGGGATGGCGTGATTTTGGAGGTAGGAAGAGATGAAAATGGAGTTTGGAATGGGCTCGGGCTATATGGCCTTAAAAAACAAACCGCGCCCGGACGTGATGCATTCTGTGCCCAAGCGCTTTGTATGTTTTCCTGGAGGGGCTGTTCCGATGAAAATGGTCTGTGCTTGGGTGTGGTTAGGCTTGCGCGCGAACGCTCTGTATAAATTACTGCAGGGATGACATTTGCATTTTAAGTGCTGCGCCTGGGTGTGGTGTGTTCTGCGCCCGGACGCTTTGATCAAACACCTAAACAAGTATTTCCTAGTTTCCAGATGCGCATCCGAGCATGGGTTTACACTGTGTCCGGGCATTTTACAGTAAACATTGTTTACCCTCTATATTCAACGTCGAGGACTAATATCATGGAAAACGAAGCACATACAATCTTTGATAACCGTTTTTCCTAAAGACTCGTTACGAATTAAAGTTCTCGTGCCTCAAAGACATCTCAACTCTCGTCATGAGCTCTTTTATTCCACTCGACACCTACAAAATAACATATAGAGATACATAAGAACTATGACAACTAGCTAACTATGTCATAAACGACTTATTGAAAATGAGAATCCCCCCCTTCCCCGTGGGTTGCCTCCCGCGCAATGCTTGGTTTAACGTCCTCAGGCCGACGAAGCCAAGGTTCTCAAAGATCCTTTAAGTTAAGCGTTGACGGTGAACTATTGGCGGTGCCATCAAAATATGCTTTC
Organism: Drosera spatulata; assembly: GCA_035668315.1. Taxonomy (NCBI): domain Eukaryota; kingdom Viridiplantae; phylum Streptophyta; class Magnoliopsida; order Caryophyllales; family Droseraceae; genus Drosera; species Drosera spatulata. The sequence goes on from JAOVYX010012528.1 coordinate 7,077, forward strand.
AAGCATTGCCTGTTCACTTTGAAAGTAGAATCTTTGCTTGTAAGTTCAACGACGCCATAAGGAAACACGGTTTTGACAATGAAAGGACCCGACCATGGGGATTTGAGCTTGCTCGGAAGTCTCAATCAAGAGTTATAGAGTAGAACCTTTTGCCCAGGGTAGAACTCCCGGTTGATAATTTTCTTGTTATGCCATGCCTTTACCCGTTCTCGTAGACTTCACGGTGGAACTCTTCAAGCTCATTGAGGTGAAGAAGTCGCTTTGTACCCACTTCTTGCATATCAAAGTTTAAAAGTTTTGTTGCCTAATAGGATTGATGATCCAACTCGACAGGTAAGTGACACGTCTTTCCGAACACCACTTGATAAGGTAAAGTACCTATCGGTGTTTTGAAAGTCGTGCGGTAGGCCAAAAGAGCATCATCCAGTTTCTTCGACCAATCCTTCTGTGATGCATTGACAGTCTTCTCAAGAATTTTCTTTAATTCACGGTTAGAGACCTCGACTTGACCGCTTGTTTGGGGATGGTAAGATGTGGCAACCTTGTGTCAGATTCCATACTTTGCCAAAAGAGAATGGAATTGACGATTGCAGAAGTACGCCCCTCCTACACTAATGATTGTCCGAAGGGTACCGAATCTTGTAAAGATGTTTCTTTTCAGGAATTGCGTTATCACCCGGGCGTCATTAGTGGGAGTAGCTATCTCCTTGACCCACTTGGAGACATAGTCCATCGCCACGAGAATATATTGATGCTTGAAGGACATTGGGAAAGGCCCCATGAAGTCAATCCCCCATACATCGAATAGCTCCACCTCCAACATCACATTCAACGGCATCTCATTCCGAGAAGAGATATTCCCAGTTCATTGGCATCGATCACAACTTGCAACAAAAGCATGGGCATCTTTGAACAAGGAGGGTCAATAGAAACCAAAAGCTAATACCTTAGCAGCCATCTTGTTTGATCCAAAGTGGCCTCCATACTTCAAAGAATGACAATGAAAGAGAATGTCGGTCACCTCCTCTTTGGGCACAAATTTTCTAATAATCTTGTCCGCACAATGCTTGAACAAGTACGGCTCGTCCCACATATAGAAGCGGACATCATGGAGGAACTTCTTCTTTTGTTGACTAGAAATCTCCAGTGGAAGCATCCCGCTTGCAAGATAATTCATGAAGTATGAATACCATGGAACATTGCTCACATCAACCGCAAAGAGTTGCTCATCCGGGAATGTCTCATTGACAGGCACCACTTCGTTTCTGTGTCCCTCATGTTTCTCTAGCCTTAAGAGATGATCCGCCACAAGATTGTCCCTCCCCTTCTTGTCTTTAATCTCCAAATCGAACTCTTGGAGCAAAAGAACCCAATGGATGAGTCGAGGCTTTGCATCCTTATTCTCAATGAGATATTTGCTAGTCGAATGGTCAGTCCACACAATTACCTTCGTGCCAATCAAGTATGGCCTGAACTTGTCGAATGCAAAGACCACGGCAAGAAGCTCCTTCTCCATTGTTGCACAATTGAGTTGAGCATCCGTGAGAGTGTGGCTTGCATAATAGATAGAAAGTAAGATCTTGTCCTTGCATTGTCCCAACACCGCCCCAACAGCATAGTCACTAGCATCACACATCAACTCGGATGGATGGTCCCAAGAAGGCGCAACCATTACCGGAGCGGATACTAACGCCCTCTTTAGATGCTCGAATGCTTTTAGACGCTCGCCATCAAAGAAGAAGGGAGTTTCCTTCTCAAGTAAGTTTCATAGTGGTTTAGTGATCTTCGAGAAGTCCTTGATGAATCACCGATAAAAACCGACATGTCCAAGAAAACTCCGAACACCTTTTATGTTAGAGGGCGAGGAAAGCTTGTCAATCACATCTATCTTAGCAAGATCAACTTCAATGCCCCGAAAAGACACCTTGTGCCCCTAGACTATTCCCTCCCGAACCATGAAGTGACACTTCTTCCAATTCAAGACCAAATTGGTCTCGACACACCGTTTGAGTACAAGGGCAAGATTTCCCAAACAAGGATCAAACGAAACACCAAACACGGAAAAGTCATCCATGAACACCTCGATGTAGCGCTCCACCATATCCGAAAATATCGTCACCATGCACCGTTGGAAGGTATCCGGTGTGTTGCACAAACTGAACGGCATTCTTCTATGTGCAAAGGTAATATAAGGACACGTGAATGTAGTCTTCTCTTGGTCTTCCGATGCTATGGTATTATAGCCAGAATACCCATTAAGGAAGCAATAATAAGAGTAGCCCACCAAGCGATCAAGCATTTGATCAATGAATGGAAGAGGGAAGTGATCCTTTCTAGTAGCCTTGTTGAGCTTGCGGTAGTCGATGCACACTCTCCATTCTGTTACAGTTCGAGTTGGGATCAATTCATTATTGTCATTCTTCGCCACGGACATGTCACCCTTCTTGGGAATAACTTGAACGGGACTCATTCATTCACTTTCCGAGATTGAATAGATAATACCGGCATCTAAGAGTTTCAATATTTCTTTTAGTACAACTTCCTTCATGTTGGGATTGGGGTGCCTTTGATGCTCAGCGCTAGGTTTGAAGTTGTCCTCCATGAGAATCTTGTGCATGTAATAGGATGGATGAATGCCTTTGATGTCCCTAATCGTCCAGCCAATGATGAACTTATGCTCCCTTAGCACACGAAGGAGCTTGTCTTCTTCATCCACACTCAAACTTGAGGAGACAATGGCCGGATAAGAAGATAAAGATCCAAGGTAAACATACTTGAGGTGAGATAGTAAAGGCTTCAATTCTAAGGTAGGAGTTTCATCTTCCTTTTTTGATGGATCACATATCAAAAGCTCAACTCTAGAGTTCGCATACAAGATGGGCGAGGAGTCGAGCCTTAGCACATACTCCACCAAAGAAGGGCCTTCTTCACTTTCCACGCCCATGGGACAAGCCACAAGAGTTACCAAAGTTATCAAAGGTCTCTTGGACACATTTATCAACAACATCAAGATGCATACAAGAGGGTACCTCGTCATGACATTTGATGGCTTTGAAGACATCAAAAGTAATTTTCTCATCTTGGATGCTTAGGGAGACTTTTCCATTGCGTACGTCGATAATAGTGCTCCATGTAGCTAAGAATGGTCGTCCAATAATGACAGGGACCTCGTCATCCTCCTCCATGTCGTGAATAATAAAGTTGGCCGGAAATATGAGAGATTCCACCTTGACAAGAACGTCCTCAATAATACCCCGAGGATAAGTGATGGAGCGATTTGCGATTTGTAAGGATATAGTGGTAGGGCGTGCCTTTCCAAGCTCCAATATCCTAAACACAGACATAGGCATTAAATTAATCGATGCACCTAAATCACATAGAGCTTTAGAGAAAATGCGATTACCAATAGAACAAGTAATAGTAAAACTCCTTGGATGCTTAAGCTTTTGTGGAAGCTTGCGTTGGATGATGACACTACATTCCTCATTGAGCTTCACGGTCTCAAACTACTCATGCCTCTTAGATAAATTTCCTTCATGAAGTTCGCATAACTTAGCATTTGAGCCAATGCATCAGCAAAAAGAATATTTATATGGAGACGCCTAAACACTTCAAGAAACTTTCCAAATTATTTGTCAAGTTTATGTTTCATGAAACGTCGAGGGAAAGGAACTTTAGGAATATAAGGAGAAGGGTTTTCGAAAAGAGTTTAGATGTAACCTTGGACTTCTCCTTATGAGGAGAAGTCTCTTCATTGATGTGTTCCTTTGAGATTTCATCGGTTGGATCATTCGTCTTGGTATTGTGGGATTCCATCTTCTCATGAGATTCATCTTCCTTAGGCCAATCCAAATCCTTCAAAGTTACTCTACTCCTTGTAGATATAACCTTGATGTGACTTGGTTGTGCTGGGTAAGGTGCCCTGAGCTCGAGATTTCAAGAGTGAGGCGATGTGCCCCACTTGTGTCTCTAAATTCTTCAGGACGCTCCATGATTTTGTAGGATAGTTTCATGCCTTTGGAAATTCTCATCCGTCTTAGCTACATACTTAGTCAAAACATCTTCAAGGTTGGATTTTGGTGGTTGAGGGGGATTCGGATTGAAACTCGGAGGAGTGAGAGCGGCTTGGTTGTTCTTTTATGAGAATCCCAGATGGTTCCTAGCATTGTTCGGATTGTAGAAGTTGTTGTTGCCTTGTGGGGAACGCATATAGCCTTGTCCGTATGCCACTTGCTCCATGTTTTGAGCTTGCATTAAATGAGCGTGTAAGTGGCATTCATTGCTTCCATGAGGTCCTCCACACATGTCATAAGTAGAAGGCGAGGGAGCTTGGATGGCATTGACTTGTGCATTTGAAGAGCTAGCGAAGAGAGCACTCACTTGCTTTGTGAGGGCATCGAGTTGCTTCATGATGAAAGTCGGGTTGTCAAGCTCTAACATACCCGGTGTCTTCTTATGAACTTGCCTATCACCTGGCCATTGATAAGAACTATCCGTCATAGAGTCGAGCAAGTCCCATGCCGTCCTATAATATAGGTTCATGAATGATCCCTTGGCCGCCACATTAAGAGATACCCAAAGTTCATTGTGGAGTTCCTTAAAGAAGCTCTCCATTTGCATCCAGTCGAGTAGCCCATGATGAGGACACTTCTTGAGCAGTTCCTTGAACCTCTCCCATGCTTCATGAAGAGTTTCAGTATCATATTGAGCAAAAGAGGTGATGTCAGTTCAGAGTTTGGCGGACTTGGCCGGAGAGAAGAACTTCGCGAGAAACTTCTGTGTCATATCGGTTCAAGTGGTGATAGAAGCCAGTGGAAGGTTGAAGAGTCACTTCGATGCCTTCCCCTTTAAGGAGAAGGGAAAAAGGAAGAGTCGGATTGCCTCCTCCGTTACGCCATTCACCTTAATTGTGTTCGTTCTAATTAGGAACGTAGCTAACTGATTGTTGGGACATTCACTTGGAAGTCCACTAAATGGCCCGTCTTGGATCATGTTGATGAGAGAAGGCTTGATCTCAAAGTTCCTGCATCAATGTTTGGAGTTACAATGGCATTGTATTCATTGAGCACCTTTGGCATTGCTTGTTTCTTCATAGTTGACATAGCGGGCGGAGGTTGATTCACTCCCGCAAGAGCCGCTCGGACTACAGCTTGGATTACCGCCTGAATTTGAGCTTGCAGATCTACCAGTTGGTTTGGAAGATGGGGAGCGTTGTGTTGCGCCCCTCACCCCAAGAATTGGTTTTGTTATCTTGCGGATCCATTGAAGATGATGTTGCACGAGAGATTGCTTTTTGTCTCTTGCGATGTCGCCTAAAAGTCCATTTAATCTCGGGGTCAAAAGGTTGTAATGGACCGTGAGGCAAACGTTGCACGCACGAAAGGAGTCACCTACAAAAAAAAATCACAATCACGCAACACAAGCTCAATAGAATGCAAGAGATGAAGATAAGATAGTAAAATAAGAAAATAAAAATGTTTAATCAACTATTGACTCCGATGGTAGAGACTAAGTCCCCGGCAACGGCATCAAAAAGTTGTTTACGACTTTGTATGTTACTTCTAAACGCAAGTGTACGTATCGTAGCAAGTAATAAAAGTGAGTGGGTGAATTATCATCCCACGAATACTTAGATCTAACTACCGAAGTATGAATAGTATTTCTTGGGTTAAACAATCAAAACGTGATGAGTAGTTACGTGACACTAAGGGTTCTAGTAACTGAACTACGCTAATAGAAATGGAACTCACACGAATATCAAAGATCGGGTTTCTTGATATGTGAAAAGGTAGGATTGTGATTTCGTCTTCCGATTGTATCTAGTCATTACATCGTTTCACTAGCCAATCATGAGTCGTGGTTATACATGGATCCCTAACGTGTAATCTACACTCTCTCGAGCCCTAGACTACTTCAAACTGAACGCCGCCTTTAACACCTCTCGGTGAGAGGCCATCGCGTTATGGTGAGCATGAAGTTCATGGGTTCCTAACGTATCTCGTATGTCATGCAAGCGATCTCGCGTTCAACATGTGGGTATGTGGTCAAGTTCTCGATACGAAATTATCCACTTGAAATCAAATCATATAATGGATCATACAACAAATAATCAATTTGTCGAAGCATTAAGCATAACCATATACCATAATCACAAAACAATCAAAACTAGATTAACAACATAAAAATGACATCAATACAATCATTCGACTACATCACAACCCTAACACAAGGTTTAACTCATGATTCGAGCACTTAGACAATACAACAAACACCTAATTTGCATCAAAATCATCATATTATAAATGGAAATCAAAGCGAGTCAAGAACGCTAAACCGATATCAAGACGGAATCCGGTGTGCCCCGATGGAGTCCCTTGATGTAGCTTCATTTCCCCAACGAATTATAGCCTCCTCCACACAAGAAACCTACTCCAAACCTTAGGCGTTCATCGATTTTTATATATATTCATGGATAGATCTCATTTGGGACCAAAAGAAGAGTATTTATAGTCATTCCTGCTTGAGAGAAACTCGAGATTCGTGCCCGGGCATGGCTGTACACGATGCCTGAGCGCTTTGCTCTTTTCAATGAAGGAACGTTGCTGGGCTTTTGGCCTCGTATCCGGGGATGGTGAAGAGCTACGCTCGGGCGCTTCACTGTTTTTTCCTGAATAGGGGATTGTTGGGATTCTGATCTCGCACCCGGACTTGACTGTACACTGTGCCCGGACACTTTGTGTTTTTTCCTGAAGTACAACATCCTTGATGAATAGCGCCCGGACTTGGAATAACTTCGTGCCCGGGCGCTTTGAATATCACTATGAACCTTTGCTTTGCCCTATTTCGTCCTGCTTTATTTCTGCTAGATAACGCTCCGTTTCCAACGTCTTTTGACTTTCCTTTTGCTTAATTCCTCCTATAAATCACACCGAGGCATCAAAGCTCGCAAATATAGCAAATAGGATCAAAATCAATACCAATGTGCATGTAAAGTCATCGAAACGATACAAGAAAAACATGATAAAACTCAACGTGAATCGAGCTAAATAGCTGTATTGTTTCTTTCAATTCAGTGATGAGGTTTGGGTCCATCCGGATACTAAAGTTCGGTCATATGTCTGTGCAAAAGATATTTGGAAGCTTGTTCATGATGAGGCCCTTTTGGCTGATGTGATAAACGCATACTTGTGCATCATTTGTGAGGATCATGAGATTGGTATTTGATGGACGGAAGTGACGGTACGTTCAACTTCTTGTGTGTGTTAAATATTTTTTATATATATATTCTTTACATTAACATGGCATTGATTTTTGCAGTCTTAAGTCGCAAATGCTATCGAAAACCAGAGCAATAGTTACAATGCACAAAAGCTTCGTCGCATTGTTGATGGTATGGCACGACACACTGGGACATGGATGGAGAATGTCAGCAAGAGAAGCTCGAGAAATCTCGATACATTTTCTACCCGTTGCATCACTAGCAAAAGTGGCATAGGTCTTTTTTGCTTCTTGATGTGTCGGCTTGAAAATTCCTGCACTATGACTCACTATGGTCGAGTGACCGAGGCATCAGCTACTCGAGTGGTAAGCATATATCTCATATCTATCTTTGGTCTCTTCTAGGTGCGGTCCTAATGCTTAAGGTGTGTTGTATGGGATTGCAGGTAGAGTTCATCAAAGACTTCATTAATATAGTCTATGATGTCGACTATGGTGTGCTAAACATCAAACACATGAAGCAATGTCGACAACAAGCTCATGACGTCAACTGCGGAGTTTTTGTTTGTACATGGGCTCAGTGCTTCATGAATGACTCATTTGCACGAGCTCCTGATATTGACATGGGATATATGAGGGCAGAGATTGCACTTACCACCCTTGGGCACAAGCATTCTATATTTTTTTTTTTTGTTTTTACTAATTATCTTTATGACAAACAAGCGTTTTGTACTAATTACAGTTATGGCTTTTTATGAGATGTACTGGGTTGTTGTTTCTTGGTAGTGAATTATCCTTGGACACAAGTGTTTGTACTAATTATCGTTATGGCTTGTTATGAGATGTACTGTGTTGTTGTATACTTGGTACTAGATTATCCTTAGGCACAGGTGTATGACTGATGTTGATACATTACTGAAGCATCCTTCCTTGTACTGCTTAATCTATATTCAGTACTATATTCTTATTTATTTGTATTACAGTATTACAGGTACTGTCAACATTCTTTCACATATATATACTGCATAATCCCAATTTATACTGTAAAAGGTATTATCTGTATCGTATTTGATAAGAAGTATGTTTTAGAAAACTAAGGTGTGCTCATGGTCCTATCTACACACGATCTTGATATAATGAAGTAACAATATTATGATCCTATATGTGTACATCTTATGACTTCTATGCACGAATAAACTTATCGCAATCACATGTGCATAATCTTATTTTTACAATCACTGACTATGACTTCTGTGCATCTTGTAATCATGATCCTATGTACATCATGACATCTATGTCGATCTTTTATAAAGAATGACTTTTGTGCATCTTGTAATCATGATCACATGTGCACAATCTTATGTACACATGTTCTTGATACAAAGAATGAACACCATGACATGTGTATAATCTTATGTATAATAAACTTATCATGATCACATGACATATCCTAAGGTTTTCCTATTCTTATTATTTTATAGTAAAGTTATTACTATACACAGATACGACATACAACATTATAGTATAAGTATAAATATTAACATAAACTATAATAAACTATATTGTATACAATTAATATTGTACAGCAATATGCCAAAAAAAAAAAAACAATGAAATGATCATTTTTTCATAACATGTGATGTTTGTTGGACTGCAACAAGCTGTTCATAATCAACTCAGAAAATCAGCAATAACCATGTACATGCCAACATGTCCTGTAACAAATCTCAAACATGCCAAACAACATAACAACTCATAATCATACAAGTCCAAAAAATAAGTCCCGAAAATAAGTCTCCAACACATCAACAACCCATCACCATGCCAGTCTCGAAAACAAGTCTTAGACATATAATAACCATACTTATTCAGTAAACGAGCATAAAATCAAGCAATTCTTAATTTTCTCGGATGACGTTTTGACATGTTCTCTGGTTGTGTCCAGTAAATCCATATCGCCTGAACCGGATAGGACGAGAATCAACTTGGGATGATATTCTTCTTGTCCTCTTGCATCCCGGTCGTGGTGGAACATCGGGTGGCCTTATCTGTAGTTACGATGGAATATTAGGTTGGCACACATTGGGGATGGGATTGGTCACTTCCTTGTATGCGAGCTTGCACATGTCAACAGTGAAGTGATGATCAACATATTGATACAAAGAATCTCCTTTCGATTCGACACACCCACATGCATGCTTGCAAAGCATGGAGATCACTTGCTAGTCTGAACAACTGCATCTTTTGGCTTGTAGATCAATGGAATGACTGTCATCCTCATCGACAACCTCAAACTTCGTCAAACTTACATGATGAAGTGTTAGACCACGACTTGCCTCATATTTTTTCTTTAACATTTCCTCCACTCCCTTGCATAACATGGTACAGTTCCCCAAATCTTTTTCTCGCCTTTTGTATATCAGCTCTATGATCTTAATGCGTATTTGATCAACCATTGCAGTGATGGGCAAATACCTTGCATTTCTAATCCAACTATTAAAGCTCTCGGATAGGTTGTTGGTCATTTTCCCCCAACGGTAACCCAGGAAAAATGTATTAGCCCACCACAATGGATTAGAATTGACAATAAAACTTCAAGAAAGATCCATTGTCGTGGTGATTTGGTTGATGTTGGAAAGATACATGTCTATTGTGAGGCCATATGCAGCTGCTTTGAAGACAATACTCCAATGCTTCTTGTTCAACCCGAGATATTTTGAGAGGACCTAGAGAAACAAAAGCATAATCAGTAACGAAAAATACAATGGATGAAGAACATGAAATCACACTAGTCCTATCACCTCGTTCTTGAAGTTGTCCAAGAAGTGACGTAGGCAACGTGAATGATTATTGCTTGGAAAGTACAATGGCATATCTCGAAGAAGCCCACTGTGACAATCGGAAAAAAAGGTGTACCGATTCCAAGAGCCACAATTCAAGGGAGTTAGAGCTTTCATCAATTGCTAACAAAACCACTCCCAATTATCATTATTCTCCGCACTCACGACAGAAAACATAAGAAGAAACATACAATTCTTCGCATCCATTACAGTGGCATATAATAAACATCCACGATACCGATGTTTAATGAAAGCACCATCCAAGAAAACGGCAGGCCTGCATCCCCTGTAGAAGCTAAGCAAATATGCCTTGAAGCATATAAACAATCTCACAAATTGTCTTGTGCCTAAATCAACCTCGTACTCTGCTCTACTTTCTGGGTTTGTGCTCTTCAGGTTGGCACAATATGACCTCAACTGGTGGAACGAGAACCTACCTTTCCCATGAATTTCCTCCAGTGCCACTCCCTTGTCTCGCCAAGTATGATGATACGATAGTTGAATTTGATAGCTCCGTTGAAAATCAAAGACGATGTCTATCGGGTTATAACCTGGTGTGTTTCAGGTGCCCTCTACTTCCCAATCCTGAATCGCAAGTATGTGCTAGATTATACTTTCTGATAGCAAAGACACCATCATGCTTCCATTTTGACGCATAAACACGCCACTTGTATTCCTTGTGCACACACTCGTCAATCATTTCGTTGTCGTTTTCTTGAACAGGTAGTCATGAAACGTGGCAATGACATAATTTCTGATTGCTTTGTGAAACTCCTCTGCGTGAGCAAAGACTTGACCTACACCTTCGATACACGCACGCCAACTATCCATGGCGGTACTCTCAATGTATTCAGTGGCGTCTACACTGAGGCTTTCATCGTTCCTAGATCTGAAATGTACAAAAAAGAAAGCATTTAAACTAACTAACATTACTGTAGAAATACCACATTGAACAAGGATATAATTTTAAACTACAACATATCTCCACTTTTCTACTGAAGTAAACCTGATGAACACAACATTTATAACAAACTATACTGCAAAGTATTAAGATTGTACAACAAATGTTCTTGACAATACCTTGCATCCTGGGCGGTCAAGCAGATTCTTGGAGCAGTGCTGCTTGTACTCGTATTCTTTGATGCCTCCATTTGAATCACACCCAAGGTTGCATATGTATATACATGACACATATTAGCTACATCGGCATCGTTGATGCGAGACACGTGAACTTGGTTCCCCATTTATGGAGCAAGATATTTCAAGATCACTAGCATTGGGTTGATTTATGGGCATTTATTCATCAATTTCTCAAACACGTTGACGAGAGACATTGTGGAGCAAGATATTTCAAGATCACTAGCATTGATTTATGGGCATTTATTCATCAATTTCTCAAACACGTCGACGAGAGACATTGATTTTCGGATGGAGATGGCATGACACTCACCTTCGAACATGCAAAGAGCAACAAGCTCAATATCCAGGGGTTCGGGAGATCCTTCTTTTGACATTGTGATGTACATGCCAAAAAAACGGAGAATGATCTTTCAAAGAAGGGATCTGATAATTACTTTGATAATTGCTCCTTGCCGTCCCATTCTTGTTCCTAGTTGTGGTCGACATTTCACTGTGTTAGGGGGCTCGATTTTGACGAAATGGTGAACCTGGTGAGGTGGGTGAAATGGAGGTGAGGGAGGAAAGTGGGTAATGTAGATGATGGATGAAGAAAATAGATGATGAAAATGACAAAAATAGATGAAGAAAATGGGAAAAATGGGTGAACTTGGTGATGATGGAGTTGTGAGGGGTAAAGTTGTACTTTCAACAGATTTAGGAAGTGAAGTGTAACACATCTTCAATTGAGGGAGTAGAATGGATGATAAAATCATTTGGGGAGTGAAGTATGAGTAAAAGTTATTTTAGAGATTTTAATATAGTTTTCTGTAAAATGGAATAGTTAAGATTAAAAGGTGATTGTGAATGGGTTTGGGAATATGAACCAAGTTGATGATAGTAAGCCTATTAATTATTGAGATCTTATCCCAAGATATATCTTGATATCATATTTTAATCTTAATCGTTGATTTTATTTAGACATATTTAAGTTTATGTATGTTATAGGTCCAAATTAAAATATTGAACAAATAAATGATACACTAATGTCATTTACAGTAAGTCAAAAAACACTTTATTTTATCAAACAGTTTTCTGACTTTCGACGTCTATTTCCGAACATTAAACTTACTTCTCGGAGATCACAAGAAACCACTGTTTTTCACTTGAAGCTAAAAACACTTCACTTCATTTCAGAATTTGCAAAGAAGACCCTAAATGGGTCAAAGTACCACATTCCTGTTCGGATAGAAACCACAGTACGCCGGCCGAGCACTCCTCTCAGTCCAGTCTACACCCCTGAATCCTGATGATTCTGTCCAGCTTCCGCCCCATCTCCCCCTCCTTTCCCCTCCTCCTTTCCTCTCTCCTCCTCCACCGCCGCACATTCGTCGACGCAAAGATCAGATGGGTCCGCGACCCCTACCTTGACGCCCACATCGCCCGCGAGAAAGACCTCAAACCCTCCCTCGCCCTCGCCCGCCTCATCCTCTCGTCACCCTCTAACAGTCTCCCACTCTCCACCCTCTCTCCTCTCAAATCCAAACTCAACCTCTTCACCTCCGCCCTCCGATTCCTCCACTTCTACCCCTCCCTCTTCACCCTCTTCTTGCCCAGTGGGGCCCCCGCCTCGAGGGTGTGGGTTAGGGTGACGGAGGAGATGAGGGAGTTGGTGGAGGAGGAGACGGAGATACATGTGGGAGATATGGAGCAGGCGGCGGTGAGGCTGGCGAAGCTGTTGATGTTGACGGGGAAAGGGGTCGTGCCGGTGGGGATCGTGGATGAGTTGGGGTTCGATTTGGGGTTGCCCCATTGTTATGTTCTTGAGTTGGTCTCGCGTTTTCCGGATTACTTTCGGGTTCGTGAGATCGAGAGTTGCGGATCGAATGGTAATAATGCTGATGAATCTCATGTTGGAGGTGGTGATGATTTGGTTACGGAGAGGTTTGGATTGGAGTTGGTTGGTTGGAGGAAGGAGTGGGCGGTGTCGGCGATTCGGAGGAGAGTTATTGGGGGATATGATGATGTTTGTGCTGGGAGGAGAAGAGGGGTGGAGATTAGGTTTCCGTTGTCGTATACACCGGGGTTTGATTTGCAGAAGAAGGTGAGGGAGTGGATGGAGGAGTGGCAATGCTTGCCTTATATTTCTCCGTATGAGGATGCATTTCATCTGGCCCCGGGTTGTGACCAGGCGGAGAAATGGACCGTCGCGGTGATTCATGAGCTTTTGAGTCTGTTGGTGTCGAAGAGGACGGAGTTGAGGACTTTGTTCAGGTTGGGTGATTATTGGGGTTTCGGGAAGAGGTTTAGGAAGGCATTGGCTCATCATCCCGGGATATTTTATGTTTCGAATAAGATTAGGATGCAGACGGTGGTGTTGAGAGAAGCGTTTAGGAAGGACTTTTTGGTGGACAAGCACCCTTTGACGGGTATGCGATATCGGTATATTCATCTCATGAGCAAATCGAGGAAACGGACCAAGTTAGTTAAAAGGATGGTTGCTAAAAGGCATAGTGTGTGGTCTGCCGAAGGTTCGGAGGGCAGACCTGGGATTGCAAGCATTGAAGTGTAGAGAAGAGACTGGATTGGAAGAATGTGATGTTCCGATTACAATGGACATGGATGCTGTACACTGCTGTGGCAATTGGCAGTTTTGGCCCTTTTGGGTATTGACGGTTTCCTTCTACCACCTTATGGCCGATTGATGAAGGATTGAGATTTTCAGAATGAATCTTGCTGAGGCTATTGATTGGCAAACATGGACCGGCACTGGCATGTTGCCAACCTGCCGCAGAATCTTTCATGCTGACAATTGCAGGATCTTTGTAATGGACTCCTTGTGGCTTTATTGACAGTCAAGCATTTGGTAATGGGCGAAAGTCGGTCCATTTGAAGATCTTTCATGAGTTATAACTTCGAACAGGATGATTTGGGAGTGATAATTCAATACCTGCGAAAAGAATGTATTTTCTGGCTTCTGAAACAGAATGATACGATATCTGATGACATACTTGGTCACCTAGGAAATATGCCTGGACTCCACTGAAAGAAAAAAGCCGCTCGTGAAGCAGCTACAGAGTATTGACTTACTATCTTGACAAGGATATGGTAATCTTCTGAGCGTTTTATCAAATAGAATAACTGAGATATTACATGGAAAAGAGCAGTTACTTTGACCTAAATATACTGAAGATGAACAGTCTGGGTCAACCAATAATAACAGTACCTGAAATAAAATAGACAAGAACAGATAGTGGAACTCTTTTGTCATTAAGCCCACAACATCTTGATCTTTGGCGTGCCTTCTTGTTGGAAATTATGCGACCCGATGATGAACACAATCACGAATAGGCAATTACGACAAGCAATCAAAACAATAAACGAAAGCATGACACCAGATTTTTATGTAAGGGAAACTTTTAAGGGAAAGAAAAAACTCACGGGAAAACAATCACTAAGCAATAAGCAGGTTACAACGATCGTCTCTATCCGAACCCACTCGATCTCGTTTGTGTTTCACTTTTCAAACCCTAAAGGATTCTTTCTGAATTGATCTCGCACTCTCGTACAATAAAAACCTAATAACATGGAGTATTTATAGGCCTTGAATAAGATATAAACACGAACTCCAAACTGTCGAGAACAGTGATTGGGCGTGGGAAGGGCAGCGCCCGGGCGTAATGTAGTTTTCACTGAAGCTATGTTTGTGAGCAACGGGTCGTGCACGGTCGTGACAGCCTTCTGCGCCCGGGCGTCGCTTTGTTGAAACACCTGAAGGGTGTTTTTCCAGCAGCGGACTTGAATAACACCTGCGCCCGGGTGCTTTGACGAACAACCTGAACCCCGGTCTCGTCGACCTTCTTGCTCCCTTCACGACTATTTCGACACTTCTTAATCTGCCTTGCATTTTGTAATTCCTGTATGCGTACTGAGCAGCCTTGACCATAGCTGCATCAGTTTTTGATCGAGCCTGCATCTGTAGAAATTTAATTATCATATTTGTTCGTATCAAAACAGTGATGAGATCGTACAAATGAGAATCGTCGATCTAGTTGATATTGATGATGAGATCGTTTGTTAATGGCCAAAACCGAAGTAGGAGAACCGTAGTAACTTTGTATTAAAAGTATGTATATGTCAATCACGGATTAAGGAGTTGTCCTTTGATCCCTTCCTATTTATAGGCCTTACATTATGCTACTAAGATAACTTATCTCTTAGAAAATTATCTTTAGTATTCTAAGATAATTCCCAAGATAAGGGACTTTATCTTTTGTATTTTTATTTCGTCATTACCTTCTTTTTCACGTTTATAGAATCTTATCTTTTCTATGAAGGTCGATATCCTTATTTTTGTGTTCATCAGTATGCCCCCAAGTTTCTTGGCCGAGTTGTTGTAAGTCGACCATTAAGGTTGAGTGTCTTTTCGGAAAATCAACTCCTTACATTTTTCCGACTTTAAGAGTCCATTTTCTTTTGGTCTGACATGTTGCATGTTCTTGTTTTCCCGTCAAATCCTTTGATTCCTTTTTTTACCTCGAAACCACGTGCCCAGAAATGATTAGCCATGATGTTTCCCCTTCCATCATTAATGTCTCCTTGATTGGACGTTTGGCGTTTTTCCTTGCCTCAAGTTTGCTGGCGTGGCCTATTTGCATCCTTCGGATGTGTTTTCATCGTGTGGTGGATGTTTGATAGGGTTCTGAGATCCTTCACCTCCTCTTCTATATACATATGTGAGTCATTCCTTTATTTCTCTCTCTTTCTCCTTTGATTTCGCTTGTAGGTATTCCTCTTCATCTTCTCCAGTTGTCCGAGTTCAATTTCGAGATTGTTCCCTTTGCTCTTTATCGTTTTTCTTGGTTCAGGTTTACTTTTTAATACTTCGTCTTCGACCTTTCATTCTATTATTTAGTATGTCGTCTGAAAACCTAACCCTTTTTGAGGCTTCTGCATCTAAATTCTTAGATTCCCAAGTTCCTTTAGATGATGATGCTTTGTTAGAAGTCGAACCTTGGAAGCAATTCGGCCCTTTCCTCAAAACGTGCTAAGTAGTTTTTTCGAGGTTACTTATGAGGATTTAGATACGATTAGGTCCACCTTTGGGTTGCATCAATTCTACGACCTAGAACTTCCTGGCCCTTTTCTCATCTGTCATGAATTTCCGCTTCATCGACTTCCGATTTATACGAATATGTTGGAGGCTGGTCTCCAGTTCCCCATTCACGCCTTTCTTTCTTCTCTTTTTATCCGACTTAATATGACTCCTTCCATGCTCATCCCAAATTCAATTCGACTTGCTATCGAATTCTTTATGAATGCCAAGAAAGCCGGTATTCTTAGATAAGAGGTTTTTGTTAATCTTTTTCTCAAATGTTACAAGGTCTGTTATTCTTCTAACGAGGGTTGGTATTATTTTTCAGCCCGTCCTGGTTTTAAGTTCATCACAAATATCCGTGACACCCTTAAAGGTTTTAAGACTTCTTTTTTTGTAGTTAACTCTACTTTTGGTTGGAGTATTCCAACTCGGTGGTCTTCCAATATTACTATCCAGACGGCCTTGAAGATCCGCCTGGATAATACCGAGAAGAAAAACTTGAAAAAGTTGAAGGATTACCTGAGGGAGAATGGTCCTTCCGGGTTCTTTTGCTTGGTGACTACGGATAGTTTGTTGGATCATCAGTTCAGTAAGTATTATTTCTATTATCTTTTATCCGATTTCTAATTTTCTTGACTTGACATTTCTGTCTTCCTTCGCAGTTTCTCATACTCCATCGAACATGGCTCCTCGGTTGGATCAACTTTCTCGTTGCCTTGCTAAGAAGAGGAACAAACCGGTGCCATCTACTGCTGAGCCGGCTTTATCTTCTCAAGCCCCTGCTAAGGGGGCTATGTCGGCTAGTGAACCTGTCATTGCTCCGAGCACCAAACCATCGACTATCAATGTGGAGGAGTTGGAAACTCGGAGATCACAAAAGAGGCCCCGTACCACTTCGTCAATCAGGGCTTCTCCCCTTTGCTCTCCCGCAGCTCCTTCTAAGGGAGTTATCTTTAAACCGATTTGTTCCGGGGTTGAGGGTGGAACCGTTGTGGAGGAGGACTACCTGTTTTTCTTCAAGCCGACTTAGAAGGTGGACAGCCAGGCCTCTGTGAGCTCTTTTGGGTTGAAGAGTAGAGTTATCCTGGAGTCAACTCTTTTTTCGTCTGATCGGGATATTCTGACCTACCCCTCTTTGGATGTGGACAACACGGTGGACAATGCTTGTCACTCCATGCATCAAGCCTTGAGCCATTTTATGGCTTTAGTGAATCAATTCGAAATTACTACCGACGACCAAGAGTACTACAAGGTGAAGATTGTCAAGTTAGCGGACCTTAAGAAGTTGTTAAAAGAAAAGGATCACGCTCTTAAGTCGACTGAGGAGAAGAGGGACCAACTTCTAGGCGAGCTTCTTGTCAGGGATGAAGCTCTTAATGAGGTGAAAGCGAATATGAGCTCTCTAGCCAGGTTAGGGACAAGCTTGCTTCCGACTTCCACTCTCTTCGATCTAGCTTTGATACTCGGCTAGCTGAGACCCTTCAATCTGGTGTAGAGGAAGAAAGGTCGACCACAGTGAACAACTTTAAAAAGTTATCCGAGTTCCAAGATGAGGTGAACAAGAGTTATGATAACGGGACGGAAAATGCTTTCTTAGAGTTTGCTCGTCTTATCACGAAGCGTCCTGATTTGTCGGGCCTCCAACTTTCGATTTTCGAGATGGCGAGCTCCCCTCCAGATTGGGAAGGTCATCCTCCTCCCAAAGTTATCGTAGTTGAGGATGCGAGGATTGAAGCCGAATTGGCGAAAGCTACTGCTGCCATAGCCGGAACTTCAAATGTGTAGTTGTTCGAACTTGGTTGTACTTTGTTAGTTTTTAACTAATTCTGAATCAGATGTTGTTCCCATTCAAATATGTGTTATGATTGTTTTATCCAACTTGAGATTTGTCCGAACGAGTTAATCTTTGATTAGAACTATCCTCCTGGGATAAAGCCTACCGAGGTAGGTCTTAGATTTAAAATATCCATTTTGGATTGGGCCTGCCGAGATAGGTCTTTGATTTAAACTATCCGCTTAGGATAGGGCCTATCGAGGTAGGTCTTTGATTTGAACTATCCGTTTAAGATAGGGCCTAGCGAGGTAGGTCTTTGTTTATACTATCCGCTAAGGATAGGGCCTACCGAGGTAAGTCTTTGTTTATACTATCCGCTAAGGATAGGGCCTATCGAGGTAGGTCTTTGTTTATACTATCCGCTAAGGATAGGACCTACCAAGGTAGGTTTTTGTAAAGTACTTCATGCTCCTGTGCAAAGAAAAAAAATAAAAAATACTTGTTTCATTATTTTAAATTCAAGGACTTATATTATCATGGATAATAGTATTTCAAATCGTCCGCATTGAAGGTTCTTTCCATTTGTCCTCCTCCAATCCGAGCTATCTTGTATGCTCCATGATCTAGCACTACTTCTACTCTGCACGGTCCTTCCCATTTGTCAGCCAGCTTTCCTCCTTCTTTCCGAGTTCCGAATTCAGCTTTTCGAAGGACTAAATCGTCAATCTTCAGATCTCTATGTCTTACTTTTTTATTGAAGTATCCTGCCATTCTTTGTTGCAATGTTTTTTGTCAAATTGACGCTATCTCTCACCGTTCTTCTAAAAAGTCCAATTCTTCTCTTATTCTGCTCTGGCCGACTTCTAACGAATAATTTTGGACTCGAACTGTTGGTTCCAGGATTTCAACTGGTACTACTGCTTCCACCCCAAAAGTTTGGCTGAAAGGACTTTCTCTGGAGGATCTTTTCGGTGTAGCCCGATATGCCCACAAGATCATGGAAAGTTTTTTCTACCTAGAAGCCCTTTGCGTCCTGAAACCTTCTCATTAACGCTTTTTTGATTTCTTTGTTGATGGCTTCGACTTGTCCGTTGGTCTGTGGGTGTGTTTTACTGAGGTAAACCTTTGCTCGATTCCAAGATTAGCATAGAACTCGGTGAAGTTTGAACTAGTGAATTAAACCACTATCTGAGATAAGAGTACGTGGAATTCCAAATCGGCACACGACCCACTTCCATATGAAATCCCTCATTACCTTGTCTGAAATTCTTCCAACTGCTTCGGCTTCTACCCACTTGATAAAATATTCAACTGTTATAATCACGAACTTCTTTTGTGCGATGGCTGTTGGGAAAGGTCCAAGAATGTCACTCCCTCATTGTGCGAAGACCCACGGTATTTCTATTGGAGTAATACTTGAGGCCAGCTTGTGCATTAAGTCAGCAGTTCTTTGGCACCTGTCGCATCTTTTCACATACTCTTGCGCATCCTTTCTCATAGTCGGCCAATAATGTCCTTGCCTTAAGCACTTCAAATCAAGGGTTCTTGTGCCATGGTGATTTCCGCAAATGCATTCATGAACTTCTTTGAGGATTAACTGAGCGTTAGTCGATCCTATGCATTTGAGTAGGGGTGAGGAGAATCCCATTTTGTATAATTGTTTGTTGATTGTTCATTGATTATTATATAGTAAGGCGCTTTTCTCCTTATCTTCTGGGCTTCACTATATTCGTTAGGAAGTAATCCGATCTTGAGATAGAGCGTGATTCCGTCCATCCAAGATGGTTCCTGGTCAATTGGGTTTATTGATTCTTCTTCCTCCCTTCTTGACCTTAGGACTATTTCTGTATATAATCATCCATCCGGTACTTTTGACATGTCTGGATTCCGACTGAGCATATCTGCTGCCCCATTCTCCCCCCGAGGGATTTGCTGAATTATGAATTCGATAAATCCCTTTGCGATCTTTATGGCAGCATTTTGTTATCCGATCAACTCTTTCCCGACTTCACACCTTTTTGAGACTTGTTCTACCACCAACTTTGAATTTGTATAAACCTTCAGACGAGTTACTCCCTGGTGTCTAGTCAATTGCAATGCTGTAATTAAGGCCTCATATTCGGCCCTGTTATTGATGGCTTTGAACTTTAGCTTTACTGTACACGGGAGTTTCCATCCTCCTGGAGATTGAAGTAGAACACCTGCCCCAACCTCTCGGATTGAAGAAGACCCATGTTTGTAAGCTTTTCAACAGTCCTCTTTTGATTTATCGTTATTGTTCAACTCAGAGGGTTGTAACTCGTTTTCGAAATAGCACTCAGCAAGGAAGTCGGCAAGCGCTTGGGCTTTGATTTCTGTCCTTCCTTGGTAGGAAATTTCGAATTCACTAAGTTCGACTGACCACTTTATCAATCTTCCCGAGGTCTCCGGTTTGTACAATACTTGTTGTCGAATACATTACGGCAAGTATTGTACAAACTGGAGACCTCTTGTATGAAGTTTGCTATGATGAGCTTTTTTACCTCCTCTGCTATCACCCGGTTCCTTTCTGGTGTGAAGTGCCTCTTCTTTGCCATGACTTCTCGACTGATTCCTGGCATGTCGAACGTTTGCCATGTGAGTACATCCGAGTTATTTCTTAAGAACGTAATCAGCTCAGATCGGATAGGCTCCTGTAACAAAGCTCCAATTTATACACATTTTGAGTCATCTCCTGGCTGCAAAGGGGATTTCGATCAATTCATCCATTGGTTCTGGACCCTTCTTCTCTTTTCTTGGATCCAACTGCAACAACATTGTTTCTTTCGATATTTGTCCGAGTTGATTCTGTTTCCAGGTCACCAAGTAGCATTGCCTGGCTTCTTTCTGATCTCCTTTTAATTCTCCTTCTCCGTATGAGGTTGGAAATTTGATCATCATATATCCTGGCGCGATTATCATCTTCATCTCTATGATGGATGGTCTTCCCAGTATCTCGTTGTAAGCTAACGGGAGATCTACCACTATGAATTTAGTTTTCCTCGTAGTTGTCTTCCTCGTCCTTTTGTCTCTTATTGTTAGGGTAAGGGTTATGTACCCCTTTGGTAATATCAAACTTCCTGTAAACCCAATTAGTGGTACTTGACACAGTTGTAGGTCTTTTTCTGTTAATCCCATTCTTTTTACTGTGCTGAAGTACAAGATGTCTGCTGATGATCCCGTGTCTATCAACATCTTCTCCACGTCAAAGTCCCCAATATGCAGAGTTACTATAAAGGGGTCGGTGCATGGGAATGTAACTCCTTCACGGTCTCTCGGTCCGAAACTTATCTCGGGTTCGTAGCAGGCTCTCTTAGTCTCTCGGATCTTCGGACTTTCGCCAGCCTTCAATTCGGATAATGTAGAACTCTCCATTGGCAGTGATCCTCTTGTTATTAGATTGATCCTTGGTCTCTGAGGTGGTGTTGGATTATCATCCGGAAGTGGTCAACCTTCTTCTTGTATAGGTGGGTTTTTTGCCCCAGAGTATTGACTTTTCACGAATTGGATTATCAAAAATATCCTTTCCTTATCAAGTCTTCGATCGCATTCTTCAAGTGTTTGCATTCTTCAGTATCATGACCGTGATTTTGATGGTATATGCAGTATCTGATCGTGTCCTTCTTTCCTCGTGCGAACCTTAACTTTTCTGGCTCTTTCATTAAGAGATTCTATCCCCATGCTGCTTGTAATACTTTTCTCCTTGTCGTATTAAGTGGGGTATGGCTTGAGAATATTATTTTTGATCTTCTTGCTTCTGATCGTCGGAAACTATCTTCTTTTCTTTCACTTTACCGAGCTTGGTTCTTACTTGATGTGAACCTATCAAGTCGGCTTCCTATTCCTTTTGCTCTTTCCCCGGTAAGCATGGCGGCCTCCGCTCCCTCATGTCTACTTAATTCCTCCATTAAATCATTGTAATTCCAAGGAGATTTCAAATTTAATTGATAAAATAGATCCGAATTTCTAACCCCGTTGATGAGTGCTTCTAATTTTAACTCTTCGTTTATATTCTCTGTCTTCACGGCTACTGAGTTAAACCTCTTGATGTATTCGGATAGTTTCTCATCTGGTTTCTAGTAAATTTGTCGTAAGTGATTCAAGGTCACCCTAGTTCCTCGGTTGTAGCCGAAGTGCCTTGTAAACGACTTTGCGAGATCTGTGAATGAGTCTATACAGGACGATGGAAGGTTATTGAACCACGAACGAGCGGCCCCTTTTATAGTTGTTGGGAAAACTTTACACAAGATTACTTCATTGGCTCCATAAATATCCACGAGTGACTCGTAATTCTGAATATGGGTGCTTGGATAAGTCGTTCCATCGTAGATTTCGAATTGTGGCACTTTAAATCGGTTCAGTGGCCCTTCCCGGAGTATCCTTTCAGAGAAAGGAGATGCTCTCTTTTCTTTAGTTTTGTCTGGACCCCTCCAGTTTTTTTTCGATCATCTGCTGGATCATCCCAGCTATGTCGTTGTTCGGTCCTTGGATTTCCGGGTTGCACTCCTCCTCCTGATTTATTGGGTTATTCGAAGGCATCACATACTTTGCCTTGAAAGCGAGGTTTAACTTTGATGGTTCATCTCTTATCTCCCTTTCTCCGATCTCGACTTGCTCTCGCTTGTCGTTTCAATGAATGGCTGTCCTCGGGTTGATTTATGGTCATCAGCTTTTTAATAGTTTCCTCTATTGATTTTTGCATCTCTTTTTTAAGTTCTTCAAACAGAGTCTGCATCCCAATAGGTATTTGGCTTTGATTCTATTCTTCTTCTTTACTTCTGATTAGTGAATTGTTCCGTGTCCCGCTTTGGGTTTCTAATGTGTGTTGCGCTTCGTATTCTGCCCTTTGGAGATCGGTTTCTCCGACTTCCTGATTCGTCCGCCTCTAGTTTTTCTTGTCATTGAGTCAGAGGCTTCCTACCTGATGAGATTGTACAAATGAGAATCGCCGATCTAGTTGATATTGATGACGGGATCGTCTGTCAATGGCCAAAACAGAAATAGGAAAACCGTAGTAACTTTGCATTAAAAGTATGTATATGTCAATCACGGATTGGGGAGTTTTCCTTGGACCACTTCCTATTTATTGGCCTTACATTATGCTACTAAGATAACTCATCTCTTAGAAAATTATCTTTAGTATTCTAAGATAATTCCCAAGATAAGGGGTTTTATCTTTTGTATTTCTATTTCGTCATTGCCTTCTTTTTCATATCTATATAATCTTATCTTTTCTATGAAGGCCGATATCCTTATTTTTGTGTTCATCAAGACCAAAATGACTTTGCCGGGCACTGCAGCTTCAAAATGGCGCATCAGCTTTGCCTAGTGCTGTCCAAAGCCAAGTTGTAGCTTTCAAACCTAATGTTATACATGCGATAGGGTGGTATGAATAGTGAAAACTGTAGGAGAATTAAATCAAGATCTTTTACCATGATTAGATTTAGAATGCAATCAAGGATTGTAAACGATACGTGTTACCTCGATTGGTTGAATCCATGATAAAAACAGCGAAATTGAATCTGCAAACTATCACGATCAACACACGTTAGTAGGCTCCACTTCCCTAATTCCCTGTTGGCTGGCTTCGATGTGAGTCCATATAATACACCGTTAGGGTTAGGAAAGGTGACCTATTTGTATTAATGGTGTAGCAAATATTAGACCCTCTTATCATGGGCCAATAAACCACTAACCAGTCCATATTATACCAACTAAGAGCCCAAAATCTCAATGGATTAGATCAACAAAATTAGCCCAACACAACAATAAATAAAACCCACATGATTTATTATTCTAATAAATCCAACATTCTCCCACTGGGTTTTATTAATCGTTGAAACCAAAAAAAAAAAAAAAAAAAAAGTGTTTTGAAAACAGTTTGTTTATGAAAACCAAGTTAAAAATGGGTTAATTTATGTAGTTCGAAAAATTTACCGGTAATAAAAATCATTGGTCTAGAGATGCTCTTCTACTTAATTCGGTCCCATAGGACCTCGAATCTTGGATCATGACGATAACTGTATCTTTTCGTAAGCGACACAGAACCTATATCATGTGATATACTTTAATGTGTCCCAAGACATATAACATGGCTCAACTTATTACCCCAGCCTTTACTCAAAGTTGACACAAAGCTTCGAGATTTTTTAGACAGAATGAAGTTAACATATATATAAAACACCAACGTGCCAAATATACAACAACTATGAAAAGTTGCACTTTATTTAACTTCATAAAAGAAATAGTACAACCAGTAAAACAAAACAAATGATAGCTCCCACTAAATGACAACATTCAATGATGTAACTAAGCCCATGCTACCAACATGTCTCTCAAAGTTATTTGAGCGTAGTCCTTTTGTCAAGGGATCAGCAGCCATATCATTTATACCAACTGCTCTAATGAAACATTATCGTCTTGTACTCGTTCCTTGATGGACATGTACTTCACCTCAATGGTCTTAGACCCTGTGATACCTTTATTGTTGTTGATGACCAACATAGCAGCTCGGTTATCACAGAACAAACGGATGGATCTATACACAAAATCAACAATGGTCAACTAACATAAGAAATTCCTTAACTTAACAGCTCTAGTCGTAGTTTCAAAACAGGCTATGAATTCGGCTTGCATGGTAGAAGTGGAAACATATTTTTGTTGCTTACTCTTCCAAGCAACTGCCCCACCTGCCATCAAGAAGACAAAATCAGAAGTGGACTTCTATCATCCTCACAGCTAGCAAAATCGGAATCTGAATAACCCACCAACCGCAAGTCATCAACTCTGCGATAAGTCAGCACATAATCTTTCGTCCTCTTCAGATACCTCAAAACCTTCTTAGCAGCAACCCAATGAGCATGTCCAGGATTGGATTGGTATCTACAAAGAAGTCCAACAGCAAAAGCAACGTCTGATCGTGTACAAACCTGTGCATACATAATGCTCCCCACGACGCTAGCATAAGGAAGTCGCTTCATAGCTTCCTTCTCAACTGGATTTTTAGGACATTGTGACGAGTTCAATTTGTCGCCAACATAAACAGGAACACCACCGGGTTTGCAAGCTAACATATTGAAATGCTTAAGAACATGTTCAATATAAGTCCATTGAGAAAACCTCAAAAGATAACGTAAACGATCTTTTGTGATCTCTAGCCCAAGAATAAAACACGCTTCTCTAAGATCCTTCATATCGAAATTCGTTGACAGCAACCTCTTAGTCTCATGCAACATAGCAAGATCATTACAAGCAAGTAAGATGTCATCCACATAAAGAACAAGGACGATGAACCTGCTCCCACTGATTTGGTGATATACGCATTGCTCAATGGGAATCTCACGGAACCCTAAAGTAGTCACCACCTCATGAAATTTGAGAAACCACCGTCTCGAAGCCTGTTTGAGACCATATATAGATATAATAACCCGAAAAATTTGTCGGATTTAAATATATATTTTGGATTAAAAATATACGTACGAAGCGTATGCAACGAACGCGTAAATAA
>JAOVYX010012539.1:0-32644 GCA_035668315.1 Drosera spatulata
CTTAGTTATTCGGCTTTCGTAATGTTCATGATCATTGTTTGGAATGATTCTTTATGCTTCCCCTCTCCGTTGATTGGTACCTTGAAATACAGCTAGATGTGTTCTGGTGGCTCATTCAAGAAAGTGTGATACACGTAAAACAGTACAAGAAGTCAAGAATTGATTATCCAGACAGGCTTAATCTTCCCTTGGACAACTACGAAAAACACCATCTAATTTTAAAATAGCACGATCTAATTCAAAAATTTCACCCAATTGAGTACATTTAGCATATCTTTTTACAGCATAGGATCCCTATAACGGACTTCATTGAGTTCGCCACCATAGAACTCAAGAGTTACACCTACTTCTTCAATGCTATATTTGGACTGGCTCTTCGAAAAAAAACGTTGGCTTGAACAATTCCGTCGTTGTTTAGCAAAACAATTGGAAATGTTTGACATGTAATAAAATTCTAACAATATATCAGTATCCGGAGAAATTCATAACCTAGCAAGAGGGTGAGATACATCGATTTTTGATCCGATATAAAATTTTATGTGTGTATTGAATTTTATGTGGATTTTGATAGTATTTTTTTTTTTTTTTTTATGATAGTGGAGTTACAGCTTTAAGAAAAGTTAATGGGTACGTTTCATTTGAGACTGACCGAAAAAAAAATTTCGATCAATTTGGAAAGAAAGAAATATATAAGTGACGAAACATGATTGCTAATCCATTTTTTCATGAAAAAGAAAAAGAGAGAGAGGAAAAAGAATGATCATTGATCCATCTGGTCACAATATGTGAGTGTATCGTTGGACTTCTGACCAAACGTAGAACTGAGAATCTGAAGCGTACTGCGTTGCATTTCTAATTGATAAAAAATGATTATAAGTGTTTATGATTGATAGTGATAAGTTATAATTGATTTTAATTTTATAATAAATAATTTGATATTTGATAAAAAAAACGATTTAAAAATTATTTTATTTGATGAAAGACAATTTTGATTTGTACGTTAAGAAGAAAAACAATTTCAAATTTATATAATTAAGCAAAAAAACTACTTAAAGTTAAAATTAAAAACAATGTCAAACACCTTTCTCAGACATTATAAAATGACTTAAAGCTGATTTTGATCAATTTTAAACCTAGCCAAACACCCCCTCAATTTATCTCAATGGCACACATCGGTCTGTGAATAAGGCAGCTGATCTCAACCAGCATACTCTGATCATTGACTATGGCATTATCTACCTCGAGTGCCATCTGATACGTCGGTATTATATATCACTGTAACGTCGTGATGATCACCACCATTGTAACCTGCTAATCCAGAATCAACAGCAATAAACCTTAGCGGGATTTTCATTTCAAGCACTCCTTATTCATTGCTTCATGACAATGTATAAAATGTCTAACCAATGTGGAACTCTAGCAAGGTTTCCTTGGATCATAAAGTATTCACTTGAGCAGATTAACATTCATCCCTTGGATCAGATACTCACTTGAGCAGATTTACATTCATTCATGAACTCGCTCTCTTCTGGTTCGACAATGTTGACCTTCTCAGTGTTCCACAAATACATCCGCGCACCATTAAGTATCAAGAACACCAGCAAAGCCAAAAAACCAGCTTGGCTTGCTTCAGAAGGGAAAACATAAGATCAAGGTATATTGAAAATTCCAAAACCGTCTAGCAGTCTCATTTGTTCTACACATTACACAGCGACCATATCCTTTGCAGAATGAACTTCAACCAGGACGTCTCAAGATTTCATTCATCAGACCAATCGAGTCATCCACCCGATCATGAT
Source organism: Drosera spatulata (assembly GCA_035668315.1). Lineage (NCBI taxonomy): Eukaryota > Viridiplantae > Streptophyta > Magnoliopsida > Caryophyllales > Droseraceae > Drosera > Drosera spatulata. Next base: position 1,800 of record JAOVYX010012539.1, read on the forward strand.
CCACAAGCCTATCGATCACTATCTCCAACGTCCTGCGATTCGGAACACATCCTTTCTTCCTCATCCTTCCACACTGATCCAATGCCGCGTCAACTTTCCCTGCATCAAACAACGCCTCGATCAACCGATTCAAGGTCTCAACATTCGGAACCAAACCTGACTTCACCATCTCCTTATACACAAAGACCACATCCCTCAACCCTCCCTTCCCTGCCACGACCGCCCCTAACACCGCATTGAACCGATCAAGATCGCCACAATGCCGATCCCACCGGCTCGAATCCATCGCATCCATCACCCTCTTTGCCTCCCTAACCCTCCCATTCCTCACAAGAACATCAAACAAACCCTCAAACCCCTCTTCATCACACCCATATCTAATCATCTCATCACACAAACCCTCAATCCCTTCGACATTTCGACCGAGACCCATCTTCAATATCATCCCAAAACAGGAACCAGCATCAAATCCATGACGAACCCATTTCAGTGCTCTCATCAAAGGGCCCAAATCACTAGGGTTTTGGGATTTAGGGTTTGGTTCTGTGGGTGGGTTTTGGTAGGGTTTTGGGTCGAATTGGGTGGGGATTGGGCATGGGAGCGAGGAGAATCGCTTGATTGATGAGACACATTTGGGGATTTGAGTGGAATTTTTGAAAGGTGGGAGCTTTGTTGCCATTGGAGACTTGCATTTCTGATGGGTGTTTTGGAGATGTTGGCTATGGAGTTGGGTTGAGGGAATTGAGGATTCAATTTGGGAATATGATGGACTTTGATTGTGACCATGCTTCTTAGTGATGTGAAAATGGTCTGCCTGTTTACCCTACCAAAGTTAATTGCATAACTAGTGGAAATTTCTAGATAGCTGTAACGTTGATTTGTTGTGAAAATGGAGTATGACATTTCTCAAATAAAATTTTTTGAGTTCCAAATTTATAAACAGTTTTTTTTGTTAAGAAAATTAAAAAAAATGAAATATTCTTAAACATAATTTTTATAAACGTTTTTTTTTCATTAGCTGATAGATTCAATTCAAATATTTATAATACTGTTAAACATAATTTTTATCAATATGAATAAGATCTTTTATTTGACTAGAATCCAGATTACTCAGCAGTACCTTGAAGGTAAGTGAAGTACCAAAAGTCCAAAGTTACCTAGGCTACACACGACTGTCCACGAACACCATGTAACAGTATGTGGAATGAGCTCTTCCACGGAAATCAACAACCAACCATCAACGGACCTCTCAACACCATATTCAAAATTTGCCCTCCATTCTTCAACCCCGGCTGGACCCCACTACAACTATATCATTGGGCCAAGCCTCTCCTACATTTTCACATCATCACACTCCCTTGATCAATTTCCTCTCTAATTCACAATCTACGATGGCATCATCGGATTCAGAGCCACCAACACCAACGTCGTCGTGGAAGGTTATGTCGAAGCTAGGGAGAAAGGTTGATCCGTTGATGGAGGATCTGAACGAGGTGAGGCAGAGGTTCAGGCGAAACGTGGTGTCCATGGCGACGGAGTTGAAGGATGTCAGAGGTCGTCTTGCTTTGGCCGAGGAAGCATATATTCAAGAAAGCTTGACCAGGCAGGTATGATTTGTCGAATTTGAGGACGTCATGGTGCTTGAAATTGGGAGGGGTGGTATACAGGATCTAGGAAAAGACCAATTAGGTCGTTTAAGTACTACTCCCTCGTCCTAAAGTTTTGACTCGACATGCGAATTTATATATGTGTTGAATTTTTATAGGGTTTGATAATGAAAGAGTATTTTTTTTAGTGATAATGGGATGTAAGTGAGGTTTATGAGAGAAAATGAGAGAGGAGGAGAAATGAGGTAGTGGATGTATTGTAACAGATGGTGATTTGTTTTGATTTTTTTTATGTGAAAATATTACTAAATATGATATGTTTGTTATATTTTGGGACGATCTAAATAGAAAAATGTGATCTATAATATGAGATAAAGGAAATAAGAAACTACTTTGTTGTGTCAATCCAAAAGGCTGAGCTATATGAGTTTGCAGTACACTATTATTTTTTTCCTAAGTTGTTTATGTAACACATATTGCCAACAACTTGTTGTTGTGAAATTTGTTGGTCTTGTTATGTAAATTGATGTTTCTGCCGTTGTTGGGTATTTGTTTTGGATGTAGGAAGCGGAGGAGAAGGCAAGTGCCATGGAGAAGGAAATCGAGAGGTTGCATAGAGACTTGGAAGAGAGAAATGAAGCGATCAAAGCATCAACTTCTGCAGCTGAAGAGGTCTTTTTGGTTCCTATTTCCTGACTTCAGTTTTTGAATTTGGGTTTGTGCTACTATCCATTTTGTTACGGTTTGTTCCTTTTTGTCACAAAAATATAATCTTGTAACCTAATTATGTGGTCAAATATGGATTGGATTCTGGTTTTAGTGTCTATTCCTCAAATTATGGTGCATGTTCTCTGAAAGAAAGTGTCTATTCCCCAAATTAGGGTACATGTTCTCTGAGAAAAAGTAAAGGGTCAAATAGATTTGAATATATGACAAGTTGTTGACAATATATATGAGTTGACTTCTATGTTATTTCGTCCCAGTTTGGATGTTGAGTTCTCTCATTGGCTTCTTCGTGAATCCTTAATTAGTGTGTACTTATCGAGGAGTCATAGTCACAATTACATAGGTTTACACAGTAAAGGGAACAAAGTTTTGTGTCGAGATTTTGGTTGATTGTTTGCATTTCTATGCTACATTTTTTCTTCATATCCTGGATCAACATCATGTTCTTTCTTGAGCTAGGTTCACGTGATATGGTGTTCCAGTCTTATCCTTGTTGCTAATGTAACAAGGATATTTCTCAAAATATATATCCAAAAAAAATCTTATTCAATATCTCAAATTGGATATTTCTCACTTCTGATGACTCCGTGGATTTTTGTGTGATGCTGTGATGATTTTGAGAAGCTCCCCTCCTACTGCCTATTTATAGGCTCGAATTTGTAATATGAAAAGATTATGCTCACACGCCTTCTCTGTCCAAAGGCTGCACAAGAAAAATGGACACCGTCCACATGCAAAAAATGTCAAACCTCCTGCAACACATTTTAGCTAAGGAACAAGAGAATTCAATGCCCTTTTATAAGATGTATTTGCTTGTTTTTGTTCCCATGAGCTGACCAAGTGTGATCCTTTCTTCTTCTTCTTCTTTTTCCCTTTGACTTATTATGTTATATGTTATGTACATAACATTATGGTATCACATGAGGAAAATACTAACAATTCTCCCACTCCCGAATAGCGGGGACTGTCACCATATCCGTTTGCTGTCTGTAGAAATCAAACTTTTTCATAAGTAAGGTCTTTGTTATCATATCTGATCCGTTATTATCAGTATGGATCTTCTCGAGTTGAAATCGCTTATGCATCACGTATCCAATGATATCTCACATCAATGTACTTCGACCTAAAATAAAAGGTTGGATTTCTGACAAGGTGAATAACACTCTGATTATCACAATAGAGTCTATACGTGTCCTGTTGTGATCCCAACTCTAGCAAGAAATTCTTCATCCATAGCAATTCCTTACTACCTTCAGTGACTGTGATATACCCTCCCTCTGTAGTAGACAAAGCAACGCACTTCTGTAACTTTGACTGTCATGACATTGCTCCTCCTGCGAAGGTTGTCATATAACCCGAGATAGACTTTCAAGTATCTGCGTCTCCGGTCATATAGGTTTTCCTTGATTGTAGCATAAACATACCTTAGACGTATCTCTAACATATCTCAGAATCCATTTAACTGCTGTCCAATGCTCTTTCCCTGGATTAGAAAGGAATCTGCTCACAACTCCAACTGCATAGGCAATATTTGGTCTGTTACATACCATAGCATACATTAAGCTGCCAAGCTGAAGTATACGGAATATTCTGCATTTTCTGCTACACTTGTGGGACACTGTTTCGTTGTTAACTTGAAGTGACCTGCAAGTGGAGTGTTAAGTGGTTTGGACTTGTTCATGTTGAACCTTTCCAATACCTTCTCGATGTATCGTTCCTACGATAGCCACAGCTTCATGTTCTTTCTATCACGGGAGATCTGCATTCGAAGGATATGCCTAACAGGATCCAAATCCTTCATTGCAAAGGATTTGCTAAGAGTTTTTTTCAAAATAGCGATCTTTTTAGTATCCTGTCCGACGATTAACATATCATCAACATAGAGCAGTAGGATAAAGAAGTTACCATCAACGAACTTTTGAATGAAGACGCAAGATTCTGATGACGTCTTCTTGTACCCATTGTCCACCATAAAGGACTCAAACTTCCGGTACTACTATCGAGGTGCCTGTTTCAAACCATACAGGTTCTTTTTCAACCTGAAACCCTTTAGACTACTCTAGGTATAACGCTTCCTCTGAGTCACCATGGAGGAAAACCGTCTTCACATCAAGTTGCTAGATCTCGAGGTCCATGTTGACCGCCAATCCTAGAACAACTATGATAGAGGACACCTTAACAACTAGGGAGAAAATTTTATCAAAGTTAATATCTTTTTTCTGACTGAATCCTTTCACAACCAATCGAGCCTTGTAGCGTGGCTGTGAGCTTTTATCTTCAGTCTTTAACTGGTAGACCCATCGGTTTTTTAGCGTGTATTTGCCCTTAGGCAATTTCACCAGCTCGAATGTGTGGTTCTCATGTAAGGATTGCATCTCTTCTTGTATGGCTTGCGATCACCGGTCGCTATGTGGTTCTGACATGGCTTCCTTGTAGCTCACTGGTTCTCCCCCATCAGTCAGCATCACATACTCTGTGTCAGGATATCTGGTGGATGGTCTGCGTTTTCTCGTAAAGTGTCGCGTATCTTGTTGTGCTGGTGGTTATACTGGAGGTAGTTCTCCCTGCCGCTTTAATGGTTCTGAGCCATCAATATCAACACCAGCTTCTTCCTCATCGAGATCATCCTGCATATCTCCTCCTTGGACTTCTGGTGCTGGAGGAGGAAATGGATCCAAGTTCATTGGGACATCATCTGGGGTTCTAGCCTTCCCTTGCTTCTCGATGTCCTTAATGGTTTGATTTTCAAAGAAGATAACATTTCTATTTCGGATGAGCTTCCTGACCACTGGATCCCATAACCTAATACCAAATTCTTCACTAGGATAGCCAAGAAGTATATATTGTTTCGTCTTACCAACAAGCTTAGAGCGTTCATCCTTGGGGATGTACATAAATGCCATGAATCCAAGCACCTTCAAGTGCTGATAGGACACGTCTCTTCCTCTCCAAACTCTTTCTGGAATATCACCATTCAAAGGATTGAAAGGGAAAAGGTTGATCCAGTAAGCAGCTGTCAGCAACGTCTTCCCCCAAAAAGATTTAGGGAGCTTCGCATGAGAGAGCATTGATGGATCTTCTCTAAGATGGTTCTGTTTATCCTCTCTGCGACTCCATTCTGTTGAGGTATCTTGGGAATTGTCTTCTCAAGCCCGATGCCGTGCTTCCTATAGTATTCCTCGAATGGATCTCTGTACTCACCATCTTTGTCAGCTTTAACGCACTTGAGTTTCCTTCCAAGTTGTCTTTTTATTTTGACATGGAACTCCTTGAACATGTCTTATACTTGATCTTTAGTTTTCAAAACACAGACCCAAACCTTTCGAGAATGGTCATCTATAAAGGTAACAAAATAGTATGCATCACCTAAAGATCTCTCTGTCATAGAGTAAACGTCTGTATGCACAAGGTCGAGTATATTCTTTCTTCTATGTGGAGGGGATGAAAGAGATGATACTTTGTGTTATTTTTCAGCTATGTAGTCAATACACGGTTTAAGAGGAATACCTTTCACGTCAGGTAGAAGTTGTTTACGTGCAAGAATCTGCAAGTTCTTCTGGCTGATGTGACCGAGCCTATTATGCCAAAACTCGATCAAGGAGGATCCCTCAATAGCATCTGTATCTCCTTTGATCAGCCTTGCTTGCATCGAGTATAATGTCTTTTGCTTCGTTCCCTTATCAACCAGCAAAGAACCCTTAGAGAGCTTCATCTTCCCATCAAAGAAATGAGAAGTGTAACCTTCATTATCAAGCATCCCAATTGAAATCAGGTTCACTCGAATGTCGAGTACATATCTTACATTCTTCAATAGTAATCTGGAACCTGCATTTGTTTGCAACCAAACATTTCCAACGCTCACTATTCTAGATGTCTTATTATTTCTCATTCGTACAAGACCATAGTCATCATCTTTATAAGATGAAAAGAAATCAATGTACGAAGGAAGACGGAATGAGGCACCAGAATTTATCACCCAATCTGAGTCTGGACAAGCGAGGTTGATGGAACCGCTATCTAAGAGGTATGGTTCATCCATGGTTGCAACGGAAGTGGTGCTTGGATCGTTGTTCTGCTCTCCTTTAGCGATCTTGCCTTGCGTCGTGTCGCTTTTGAACTTCTTGCCTTTGTTTTCCTTGTGGCCTGGCTTGCCACAATAATAGCAAGTGAAGCCCTTCCGATTCTGAGACTTCGATCTACCCCTGAACTTGTCCCTTTGCTGGAAAGTTCTTCCTTTGTTTTTTCCGTAATGCTCCGTCACATGAGCATATGATGAGGTGAATGGGATGAGCTCCTTTCTCCTGGTTTCTTCGTTCAGCATATTATCTTTCACGATGTTCATCGTGAGCTTTCCTGTAAGAGCGGAGTTGCTCAGTAACAATACCAGTGTAACGCCCCGAGATCTATGTCATGTGACACGTGGCGTTATGTCGTCACGAACCCGGTTCATGACAAGGCTCAATAAACCAAACGGGTTTAAAGGTATAGAGGGTCAAGGAAACTACATGTGATACTTCCACTCATGCTGTTTACCAGTTACAAATTCAGTTTATAATCATAGGGCGGAAGCCATTGAGTTACACAGTTTGTGACATGGCTAATTCATCATATATATTACATATCCAAAATAATCATAATTTCATTACAACACCTCCAAAAATACATAGGGAATTATAGCCTTCACTGATCATCTGCTAACTCACCTGCAAACGGAATACATAACCGGTGAGTACGAAACTTAGTAACCCATTTCTATACACAAGGTTTATGTATCGCATATACGCGTTTAGGTTAATGTTTCACGACGAATGTGCGCTACGCTTACCAAGGACGGTGATCCCGCTACGACTTGGGCCAGTTGCGGGCGCGACAACTTAATTTTCAGAAATCTGAAAATTTCGCCGGGTCAAGGGCGCGACGATGCTGGTTTGCCAGAACACTGACATTTAATCGAACACCTACGAAAATCCTCCTTGCAACAATTCTACAGCATATAACATGCTTTATATGATTCCATTTCAGTCCAAATAAGATCCCAGGGGTGCGCAAATAGCATCGAATTTCATGAACGGGGATAAGACGTGGTGTCGGGTTCGGTTACCTTGATCGTGTTTGTTCGTTCCGTTATGATCCGTCACTGTTGCTGTCCTTTGTCGCCTGCTGTCCTCCTCGTCACTACCGTTCGGATCTGCGTTCACTGCTGTTGCTGTTCATGGTGATGATGATGGTGGTGCGAGGATGATGGCAGTGGAAAAGAGGCATATGGGTGAAAAAACTAATTGATAATTGGTTCACTTCTGCTCTGTTACCTGGTTCATCGTGTTGAATTTTCTTGCTCTTGCTCAAAATTTTGTACTAGCTGATCTGCCATGCTTAGTTGACGAAAATGATATACTTCTCCTGGGTTTTCCACTCATATGAAGCATAGTTAGTAATAACAAAATTCTTACTCTGCTGTCTAAAGTCTTATGTTGGTTGTTATTTCGTAAACTATGTCTTATATTTCACATTGCGTCAAATAAAAACGTTACTGGTCGCTGGTTATGCTGACTTGTATTTTCTCTGCGATTCAGTATTTCAAAGAGTTGGATGAACTCAAAAACCAGCTTACTACTACCCAAGCTACTGCGAACACAAGCGCTGCATCAGCTCGCTCAGCTCACCTCCAATGCCTTGCTTTACTCAAGGAGCTAGACGAGAAGAACCACTATCTGAAACAGCACGAGGATCGTGTTCATAGGCTAGCAGAGCAATTAAATAACCTGCAAGATGAGCTTCAAGCTAGAGAGTCGTTGCAGAACCAGTTGAGAGACGAGGCGACGAGAGTTAAAAATGATATGACTGAAGCTGTGGTGAAAGCGGGAGTAATCAAGGGCCTTGAGTTGCGGAAGGTATGTGACGAGGTTTCTTTTAAGAGTTTCGAGAAGATGATTAAGCTTTTGGTGGCCAAGGACGAGGAAAGCACAAAGTTGAAGGACGATATAAGGGTTCTGTCAGTTGATTGGAGGATCAAGACGAAAGAAATGGAGTCACAGGTATATGAATTGGAAAGTTGTTACACGAATCTGATCGTGAACGGGTCACAAACAATTGTTAGTTTGCTCATTCTTTTCCACTTGTGTTGAAAACAGATAGAGAAGCATCGGAGGGCCCATCACGAGCTGAAGAGAAGAGTGATGAAGTTAGAGTTTTGTCTCCAGGAAACTCGCTCACAAACTAGAAAGCTGCTAAGGGTAAATTCTCAATCCCTTGTAGAGGACCTGTCCCATGAAATCGCTTTGTAGCCTCATGAAATCGCTTTGTAGCCTCAGATAAGTGCAATGTGCTAGATCTCTGATTCAAATGCCTGGACTTCATAGCAAAAAAAGAATACCTTTGCTTGTGTCTCAGTCGGTCCAAAACTCGACCTCTATGTCAGAGGTGGAGGTCCAAGCCCTACTAAGTGCAATAACTTTTGAGCTTATATATTGAGTCTGTTGACTGCATTGTGCGACGAGATGGGTAGGTATCATAGTCCGTTGGCTAGTGGCCAGTATTTTTCTCATAAGCACTTTGTGTGTTATGACAGGCGGAAGAGCGTAGAGATAAGGCGATGAAGGAACTGAAGGATGAACTAACAGCAAAACAAACCGCATTAGTTGAGAGCACCAAGAAGCAAAATTTCTGGGGAAGCCCTAGTTTCAAGATTTTGGTGTCTATGTCGATGTTGGTTTTGTTCATATTCACAAAACGGTAAAATAACCATTAGCCTATGAGTATATACAATGTATATATGCTGTAGACAGTATCGATAGTTCACTACTGATTTAGCTGGACTAGGCCTGAGAATTATCGGCTGTAAGCTGTAGTAAAGCTTTGACTATGTAAAAAGCCGTCTCTATGACTTCTTCAGCAAATCCTGCGAGTTAGATCCATCTAATTGTTAATGTAAGATATTTACTTATTGAGAAACAGTTTGATGCAATGTGAACACCGATCTGCACAGATTTAAAACTCATCTTGACTAGTTAAGATTGCGTCATAGTAACTTGTAACAAGGGACCCGTCTTGCTCCCCTCGAACGATGAGGGAATAAACCAAACAGTGTCCAGCTGCTTCATTTAACAAAGTTCATAAGAACCCAGAGCTCTGCTTCATCTTTATGTACTTGATTAGAAATGCAGATGAAGTTATATTTGCTGGTGTTTGGACCCCAAATCCATTCAAATCATATTTGGTTTCACACAGTTGTCATTACTATCATAACTACTTGTGCTGCAAAGAGAGCAAACATAAGAAAATACGAATAATGGTAAGCGGAAGATTAAGATCGTCGACGCAGGTACACGAGACAGACAACATTCTAACTAGGAGCTTAAAACTACAACCATGACATCGATCGAACTTCAGCAACACAGACAAACTACTGAACTAGCTAGCTCGCAAGAGATAGGCAAAGCATAGCGTTAGGATAGCACAATGACCGAGATCAGAACCTCGAATCACACAGCGACACAACTAGAAACTAACTAACTCGACACGACAATTTTGCCAACTAACTAAACTAAACTAAACTAAACTAAACTAACAAGCAAATCCTAATGCATCATCAGCCAACTCATTTTCATGGTTTCTTGGGAGCAGGAGGAGGAAGGCGGTTGGTGACGCAGTTGAAGCCAGGGAATGAGCAGAAGATCGACGACGACGACCTTCCAGTGCCCGTTGACGGAATACCAGGGAAACCTCCGAACCCGACCCCACCACCCGGCGCTGAAGGCATGCCTGTGGTGGTCGGGAAAGGATCAAAGGATCCTCCCATGCCGGCCCATCCCTCCACGTTCTGAGGATGCTCGACGAGGTTCCTGGATGCCTCAGCTCCGCCACTTAGGAAAGTGACGGTAGCTAGGAGTAACGCAAGGATCAGCATTACGTTAGTGTTTTTTGTCATTTTCTCTTGGTTAGATTTGAACTCACAGGAATCACACTAGAGATCTTTCGCTCAGGAAATGAGAATGGTGTTAGCGCGATGCTTGAACTTATAGTGCGAATACTTACACGTTTTTGGTAATGGTGACTTAAACGATGATGTTTTTGCGTGTGACGGAGTTGTTGCTATTTGAGGAAACTAAAGGGTAGGGGTCGTCCTATTACCTGTGACATATTTTTTGGTGGTGTTAGTATAAATGTGATAGACGTACGTATAGTTATTGGATATATTGGTGAGTTATGGAAAAGTGGGTTGTTGGCTGACTTGTGTTTGATGAGCTGAAGTTGAATTGATTTTGCTTGTTCTTTGTCCATATATGTCTGTGATTTTGTATGTGGCTCATTCATGGCTATTTAATGAGGAGATGTTGACTTGAAATTGGATGGAGTTGGAGGGGAATATTAGGTGCAATCGGGTGTACATCCCCTCACATTTCTCTTAATTTTGATTGATAAATAATAACTAATCACAATTAACAAAAATCAAATTAAAATTTGACAATCAATCAAAAAACTAGAAAATATGGGGGGTGTACATCCTTGAAGGTGTACTATGAATTCCCCAAATTTGAGACAAGGATTGGACCTAGAACTAGTTTCAAGAAAACAAGTCATTTATGTGTGCAACAAATCGAATCAAATTGTTAACATAATCATAGTCAAATAATCAACAATTAATTTGAAGTTCATGTTGGTTTGGTTACTCAAAACATGTCAATAACGTCACTATGACTAGGTTGCCTGTCAAAATGATGCTAAAGTTATGTGATTATATCTCCGCTTATATTAAATCCCTGACCATAAACTAAAGAAAAAGAATTGCTTATCAATAAGATAACACCTATGCCTATTTCTGAAAAAGATACTAGATCAGGAAGATACATTTAAGTTGATCTGTTGATTTATCACTTGAATGATTTATGTTGGCGGGAAACTAACTTCCATTCCATTAATGTACACAGTTAAAGGATTTATGGGTTCATCACCAACCAAATTATAAATAGGGTAACGGGGACCATTGCCATTGTTATGCTAATAACCTGTCCGTATGACATAAATCTGTCGCAGACATCGGAATTTTTAACCAGCTGAGCCATTGGGCCACACTCAATAGCCCATAGTTGTTTGGTGCAATGAGGCTAATGGACATTGGACATAAATCTTGCTAATGAAGATGGTTTTTCAAATGGGCATCTCTGGGCCTAGGCTTGGCAAGTCAGCCCTTACATGAAACTTAGGGACTACTTGGTGTTGTTGTGGGGAGAAATTGTAGAAGTATAGATGACAATATGTGAGCATTTTACACACTTATCAAGTATCATCCTTTCATTCCTTTATGCTTGCAATTGTTTGATGATGTTGTGGTCAAATGAAAAATACTCCTTTCATCGCATGAAAATTACAGCAGGTTGATTTTGTTTCAATTCAACACGTAATTTAAAAAGGTTCAATAATTTAACGATATTAAAACGTCCTACGAATTACAAAAAAAATCATTTGATGATCGCGCAAAATAGGTCAAAGTTTGTCTCGACATATTCGTATAGTCAAATGATTGTAATTTTTTTGTGGACGAAAGGAGTATCAGATATAAGACAATCTCAAAGATTTCGTTTAGTATATACAAATATAGATACAAAAGCGTTTAGGGAATTTATTATATATATATATATAAATACACAAAATATTTTGATGATATGCGATATGTGGGACGCCATTAATTTTTCAAATGTTAAATTTTTTAACTTTTTGTTATTTTTCAAATGTTAAACCAACACCTTTGACAATCTTTACAATAAAAAAAATTGATCCACAAATTAACACCACGACAAATCTACTATTTATTATATATATAGGATGATGATGATAATGGACAAACACTGACTGAATGTCATAACCTAGCCAACTCTGACGAATTCAATGGTAGCCGTCCTTGTGCAAGAACGGACAACTCCGATTTAAAAACAAAACTTATCCATACGCTTCTATTTCGACCGTTCGTTTCGAATAAAAACGGACGAGAAATTACAATTATACCTCTTTAAAAGTGAATATTCTTTTTTTTTTATAACTTGTCTGATTGAAAAAGAATGTACTTTGAAAAAGAAAAAAGAAAAAATATTAAATTTGAGATCGTTCGTTTGAAAAAGATACGGATTATGTAGAAATGGTTGTTTTGGAATTACTTTTTTTTTTTTTCATTCTACATTGTCCCCTTAAAAAAGAGACGGATTATACAGAAAGGTTTGGTTTGGTTGTTTTGTACGTAGTTTTTTTTTTTTTCACTTTGCATTGTCCATTTAAAAAAGAGGCGCTTTGTACATAAAGGTTTGATTTGATAGTTTAGGACTTTATTTTTTTTATTTTTTTTTTCACTTTGCATTGTCTGATTAAAAGAGGGGGATTATGCAGAAAGGGTCATTGTGCTTCGTTTTGGACTTAGTTTTCTTTTCACTATGTCTTCATTGTTTTAAAAAGAAACGGACGGTCTTGTTTTAGAAATAAGCCGTCCATTTCTAATGGAAACGGATTATGCAAAGTGCAAAAAGAAAAAGAAAAAGAAAAAAACAAGGTTAGTTTGTTTACGCCTGAATGCCTGAAATACATAAATTTGTTTCATTTGATCACCAAACGTCATCAAAATACATCAACTTCCATCCCAAACATCACCAAACACCATCACAATACATCAATATTCATCTCAAACATCCCTAAACGGATACATCAACATCCATCTATATAAAGATTTCAAAGATTTCAATCCATACAAAGATTTTAATGAAAACACCAACAACGAATGATCAATGATCAAGGCCGATCTCTACATTTCAATAATTCCCATGCTATCCAAAAACGAAATGTGAGAGCGATGTCCTCCGTCCATTTTTCATCCAGATTGCCGAGTGGTATACCTTACAATATGTAGTCTATGAACTTCAAAACAAACACTCTACATTCGTTATGATTTGGTTGTTGCGGACGATTATTAAAAGCATGGAATTCCGCGTAGTTGTCCGGGAAAATTTTTTTTAGGGGAGTAAGACCGAAGCAAATGAGGAAGATATCTCATCTGTATTACAAAAACAAGTTAGAACAATTACATTTTCAGAAATTGAAGTTATGAATTCACAAAGATAAGGACGTGTAAAAATTTCTTTCAAAAAATGGAACCTCCACGTTATATTGTTGGGAGAGAGGCATATAAGGCGTGTCCTTATTCATGGGATCCAAAAATATGACCTTCCAATGCTCCACGTTGAAGATGAGCAATACGAAATGGTTGTCCAATTGTGCAGGCATGAAAATGGCCTTCTTCTCCGTGTGCGACCCTTGTCCTTTATAACTGAAAAAGAGCCAAGGCCCCATCTCTCCAACCTCTAGAAGCTTCTTCTTGTTTCTCTTCTTTAACCAAGGGTCGAACTCTTTTTTGTTGGAGGAATAAAAATGCACGGGGAGAACACATACAAAAGGATCCCTCGTTGACGGACTTGTGATCAAGAGAAAGTATAGGCATCGATTACCGTATTGGGCAATCATGTCTCGGGTAGAAGGGAACGGAAAACCTCGTAAGTGAGGTCATAGATGAGAGCCGGCTAGTTCGTAACCGTCTTGATGAGAACCTCCTCGATGTGAACCCGTTCGGCTCCATGTCTCCAATCGTGTCCATGCAAGGAAGCCTCGATCATATGTATCTCGACCATGAGCTAGCTCTAAGTTGGGATATCTACAATATGAAAAACACGGCCATGTGCATCATCGGCTCGAAGATCCTTGCCTCGTGCATCCTCTGCGTGTCGTTGCTCATGGTCAATCCTCTTCCTTCCCAAATAATATGTCATAAAAGTGACATATTGTAACTCAACTTTCGATAATAATGTCAAAATGTAATCGGGAAGAGAAATCTTGGCGAGCTCGATTTGGTTCAAAATCGACCGTTGAGTCTTCATATGAAACAAATAGGGAAAATGATAAGTTAAAATCATGGAAATATGACGAGCTTCAATGGATGCCAAATGTGAGCTAAATTCAAAACTTACAATCTCCAACGTCCAATATTGATCAAATAAAAATCGAGGCTGATATTCCGGCTTGTGAACTTGCTCCGGTGGATGAATACGTTGACGTGTGACTCTCGTGTACCATGCTAGGTAGTCCTCTATGGTTACCGTAGGAAATGACTCATCCAAATGACAGATAAACATTCCTGCCAATTATCCCACAATGCAACCTACGAGCTAAATACTCGCTCCACATCCTGCTGCTCGAAATCAGTTTTCAGCCTACGAAAGCTCTGATGGTCAATCGGAGCCCTGGGTATCCCTTGAAAACATGCGAATTATCTCATGACCTTGTCGAGCATCTGATATTCCACCTTATAAAGATGAATGAGGGGTATGTGTGTCATCCCCGTACATACATACTCGAAGAGTCGGATGTCCCGTTCCAGCTTACGGTCGGCAGCCTGTAGGGACGTCACCGAAACTCATTCGATGCCATTCGGTCGAATTCCACATGATAGAAGACGACATTGTGATGAGGATTAGATCTCTCTCCTGGAGTCGTCAACATTCTCCAAGTCATGGCTCGTGGGAACACCCTCCTCGACTCAGGAAGGATCTTTGGACGACCAATGAAGGATATTCCATAACACCAATACTACAAATATACAACAACTACATATTCAAGATGTCAAGAAAAAAAATACACGGATCAATATACGATTAAGAAATAAATTAAACAATACTCGGCCAAATTTTACCTATAACAACGTGCAATAAATAGCAATATTCTTTGTTTCAGCCTGCGACGATCGATAAAAACCCCTATATGTGTGAGACAATATCGTAACACTCCAAGCATAATCATGAATTGTCGTCGGGTCCTCGAAGAACTTGAGAAATAGAGGATGAATAAAATGCTTACTCATCATCGAGAATAAAACCGCACCAACAATGAACAAGAGAAAAGCCCGAGTAAATAACCAAATAACTCCTCCAATGCATCCTTAGGCGTCTGAATGTGTTGTATAATCAAGAAAACTTAATCAACCCACCCTTGAAACCTTTCGGATCAAAATATTTCCCCAAAACCGACCGTGCATAATGTCCCTTGTCCTAAAATGACAATACCGTAACCAGTATACCTATGATGGGCAAACCAAGTATATAACCTACATCTTCTAAGGTTACGGTTGCCTTCCCAACTGTGAAATGAAACGAGTTCGTCGTCGGTCTCCGACGCTCAACTATATTTGTGAAAACACGAGGGATTAAAAAAATACCGTAACCGATGCCACAAACCCAATGACGTTGTTGATCATTCAATACCTATTTTATCGATGATTGATGTGTATTGTATGGTATATATCTTGCCCCGCTCTTGTCGGTTCCAAACCTCATTCGAAACATGTTTGTCTTGATCCCAAAGAATTGAAAGATCGGATTGTCCTTGATTGAACTCCATGGTTAATGCTGGATAGAAATTGTAGGATGGTAAATCAATTTGGGTATGATGAATGGTGAATTTGCCTTCGATTGAGAGAGTGAATGTTATGAGGTGAATGGTGAAATTGAATCGACTTCTATTGAAACATGCAGAACTTGACAATCCGATTAAAATAAAAACAGATGAACTCATGATATCCGTTTCAATTAGAAATAGATGAGGTGTTGGCTGAACTAGTCCTTTTCTATTCTAAATGGACTGCCTAGTTTTTTGAGCTCAGAAAGTCAAAAGTTTTTCTCGTCCGTGTCTAATAGAAATGGACATTATAAAAGGTTAGGTTTAGGGTTAGGATTTTAATGCCCGTATCTATTCTAAACGGACTGTCTATTTTTTTACCTCAGAAAGTCAAAAGTTTTTCTTGTTCGTGTCTAATAGAAACCGAGATTACAAAAGGTTTTTAGGGTTAGGGTTTTAATGTCCGTTTCTATTCCAAAAGGACTTTCTAGTTTTTTTAGCTCAAAAAGTCATTAGTCTTTCTCGTCTATTTCTAAGAGAAACGAACAGTATAGAAGGTTTAGGGTTTAATGTTTAACTCGTTTGGTTGTTGTTTGGGAAAAAGTTAACATCAAAAAAGAGTTTTTAAAAGAGAAATAACATGACAAATTCAAATAGTGTTGAATGTTAACATCAAGTTTAATATAACGTTGCAAATCAGATTAAAAACTGACAACCTATTTGAAACTCCCAGAAATAACCTAGAGGGGGGGGGGGGGATGAATAGGTTATCTCAAAAATTTTATCAGGCAGTACAACAAAGCTATTGGCTAGTCTGTACTACCTGAGTCTGCTGCAGTTAGCGAAAGTTCTGCAATTGAGACTTTAGGCTTGAAAAACTTGTCTCTTTGGAACTTTTAAGATCTAGCTAGCAATTTAGAAATGAAGAACAGTGCAGAAATGTAAATTGCACAGGATTTATTCTGGTTCAGACACCTGTTACCAATAAGTAACAGGAGTTTAGTCCAATTTTTCCTTGATGACCAGTGTAGCCAAGCCAAAAAGAGGTTCACTATCTTCTTATTTGTGGCTTACAAGAAAACCCCTTTACAACAAGACTCTTCTTGTTAAAGGATGAAGAACCTAGATCTTGCAGTGCTCTGCTTCAGTTGCTGTTCTTCACTTGTAGACTAGTGAACCTTCTTCAGAAATCCTAAATCTTCAATTCAAATCGTGCACAACGACTCTCCAAGGTCTTTCTTTCTTTGAAAGCTCCCAAATGATATTCAAAATTTTCTCAAACTCGTCCCCCTTCCTCCTGTGCACTGTGTCTTCCCTTTTATAGGCTCAGGGAATCAAAACCCGTGACTGTACGATCTGATAGTGATAGCTTTATCCTCTACTGCAGTAGACTGACCTGCCTTCACCTTTTCTGACCCTGTACACATCACCATTGTCTCAACTTCTCGTTTTTTTACCCCTTCCTTGTTCCTTTCCATTCCAGCACAACTTATACTGTATCTAAACTCATGCACCAGATCTATTGCACAACTTCTGCTGCAGTCCTCTGCTACCAACCTCTGCTGCACCCTCGGCTGCATGAGCTCTACTGCACAGTCTTCATATCCATCCTTTGTGCAACTTCACTTGCACCAAGTACTGTAGCCAGTCTACTGTAACTTAGCTCCCACTCAACAACTTCCGGACCTCATCTGCTCAGCTTGCTAGAGTAGCCTCGTCTGCACCCAGCATTGCACTCAATCTTCTGCAATTCGGCTTGCGTACTTGCACTGCGATATGGCTCACTTCACTTTACTGTTGGAACTGGCTTTGAACAACGGAATGGTCCTAGATCATGAGAACTCTGAGAAACTTTTGCTTCTGTATGTATTTGATCTTTAGCATGTAATTTTTAGCCCCTTATAGTCTGCATAGTCCTCGTCTGCATGTCTCTGCTGCACGACCTCTGGCCTTAATCTGTAACTACCTAGCCAACTATTACAGCTTAAGCATCTATTACATACATAATTTCTTCTTAATTTTTATTCATCAATTTCTATACAAACGGAGGGATTGCACATTCCAATCAATATTCATCTACATCTAGTTCAGCAGGCTCTTCTAAACCTAAGACCTTATAGTGATTTCTTCTATTAGGATCGGTACAAGTCTTGCAAAGCACACATTTTCGAAGCTTTTTACGACTGGAAGTCTCCTCGATCGGATTCTTCATGCGCGTGTCTTTCTTGCAACCTTTCGTCTGAGACACAAGCGAATCTCTCAATGAAACCATATCTTCATCTTCGTCCTCGACTTGTTTTTGGTCATCGACATCAACCATGTTAACATCACAACCTTGGGGAACAAACATACCAATGGATTGTTTTTCAGGTTCGGCCATCTCTAAGGCGTATCTGTAACCTTCTTTTAAACACGAAGCTTGTGTTGGTAATCCTTGGAAGATATGACAAATATGATTGTAACGTATTATCAGTGTGGAAGTCTCGAGATAGCTTGCTGTGAGACTAGAAGGGGAGGGGGGGTGAATAGTATCTCTTTTTCGAGGTTTACTATCAAACTAACAAAGGTTAGTTGGACAGTAGGATTATTCTTTGCAAACTGCAGTAATGTGGAACCTTACTGTAGTAAGTTTATTTTCTTTTAGCTTACTTCTGGTTGAAGTTGATTAGCAATAGGGTTATATATAATGAAAGCAACAAAATAAAAATACAGAGGTTTTTACACTGGTTAAAGTATATGGTTAAAATACGGCTATATTCCTTACTCCAGTTTTTCCTTGATTATTAGAATGATAGATCAAGAGGATAACACAGCGTGTGATTGTTTTAGGCTCACAATAAACCTGCCACTTTATAAAAGTAAATGAGAATACAAACCGATTACAAGATCTTTTCTTCTCCTCAACAGAACTCAGAATAGCCTCTTTGAATCGTCTGTCTAACACTAGTGTTATTCAACACTGTCTTCAATAGCTGGCTCAGATTTCATCAAAACCCTTTTATAGTCCCCAGCCTTACTGTAGTAACCTCATAGAAATAATTCAAGATCAACATTCCTTTCATCTGAACCCTTCTGTTGACCTCAGCCTTACTTTTCTCAGCTTAACCTTCATCAACTAAAAGCAGTCCAGGATCAATAATTTCTTACTGCAGAAGCCCAAATGTCCAACCATTACTGTCTCTTTACTCATGACCATAATGTTTGCCAGCCTTGCTGTGTTCCTCTAGACCAGCCTTATAGCGTTTCTTTCTGAACTAGCCTTGTTGCATCTCTCTCTCAACCAGCCTTATTGCACACTCTTTACAAGCTTATTTTCCTAACAGATCAGCCTTAGTCTTGGTACATACTGGGACATTCTAAGACTAAAGTTTGCCTATCAAGGTGATTGCTTGAAATTCACATCTTTCGGAGCAATGTATGCGATCCTGCAAACATCTCTATTCGCATCTCTCGTCCAACCAGAAAGTATCAAGTTCGTGGGAATAACCGTCCGATCCTTTTTATCAAGGAACCACAATAAATGCCGCATATCAGGCCGGAGTGCTCAAACATCTGAAAACTGCATTTGATCCATCCGTCATTCACAAAATCAGTTATCGTGTACGTTTTTCTCACCCTCCTTAGATCCAAAGCGTGAGCCAAAAAGTAGAATTTGCACCGGGGACTAGCATTCTTCCTAACCTTATGCTTGTATAGAATTCGGCAATGAACCGTTTTTGACTCTGAAACAACTCTAAAGGTTTCTGAAATTGAATAAGTTTCGTCGAGGGCACAATTATAACATTGAGGGTATCTATTGTCTGTCATCTCCGTGATTGATATGATGGTAAGTTTTGATTCCAAAGTACTGGAATGGGGCCTTTGCAATACTACTGTCAAATGGAGTATTTCTTTATAGCTGTGTTGAAATGGTAAACTTTGCGTACACGTGTCCACCAATAGCTGGTTGATGATAAGTGGTTAGTACTCATCATCCATTTTAAATAAAGACGGATGGTTTAAAAGTAAGTGTTATTTATCACGTGTCTTTTTCTAAATGGCATGAGTTTAAAAAAAAACCAGCTTTTACGAGTTTAATGATAAAGTTGTCAGTCCTCTTAATCCGTTGAAAATAAAACCGGATGGTCTTAAAGTAAGTGCTATTGACCACGTGTCCTTTTTCTGAATGGTATGAGTTTAACAAAAAGAAGTTTTTAGTCCAGAAAATGTGTAATCCACTTTTAAAAAAAACAGATTGAGAAAAAAAGTTTGTACAATAAGCCCACTTAAACGAAAATCAATGCTTTGTCCGTTTATTTTTTAAACGGACAAAGCATGGATAAAGACATGTGTTTTCTCCTTATTTGTTAAACAATTAATTTATAATTATCTTAATGCTCATTTAAATGATTTTCATGCTTGTCCAATTAAAAATTAAACGGACAGGACAAGCGGCACTTTTTGAACATAATTAAAACATCCGTTTAAAAAATAAACGGACTGATTACTTTTTAACTTGTTCAGTGAATCTGTTTTGTCACATTAATTTCATTCTTATCTTCATTGTCCGTCCAAAAAATAAACGGATTATAATACAGGTCTTATAAAAGGGAAACAAAACTAGGATTTTGGTTTTCTACTACACAATTCGAATCAAATAGATTTCCATATATGCTCCATTAACAAATCAGTGTTTCATGTCCTATCCATTCGATTTCGATATGAATACAGATGTACTGTTGGAGCATATTTCGAGGTTTATTTCAAGTTTGTTATACGAAGCTATGGAGTCCTATAACCCAGATTCTGTACATAGCCTACACATCTTTTCATGTTGCTGTTTCTGAAGGCAACTGATTGTTTACTTTAACAAAATAGCGCACGACAAAACATGTATCCATGCACAAACTATGCATCTAAACTTCATGGTGTTCGTTTGACTGCTGCATCTATCCATTCAAATAGATCTCCAGTTTTGCTCCAAATACAAATCTCAATATTTCGTGTCCTATCCTTTCGACATCGATATGGATTGAGATTTGTACTTGAAGCAAATCCGCCAGTTTATTTATACTCCAATGATCGTCATATTGGTACTTTAATCATCCTTCATTGGATGAATCTTAATCGTTGTTGGAATAGATGATGAGCTGTAAACGTCAATACATTTCGATGTTCACAGGTCATCGTTCTTTCAACAACGATTAAGATGATTACCCGTACGAATAAAATAAAAACGGACTATTTAAATCACTTTAACTCTGTCCGTTTTCTTCTTCAATGCACGTCCACCTGGCAAGTTCTTATTATTTTCGATTTTCTGTCTGTTCTATTTTAAGACTGATATTACATGTGGCATCACCTAGATTTCTTTTTGATGATCTATCAGTTTGTTTTTTAAACGGTCGTCGCTTAAATTACAAACGGACAACCTAATTTTTTTTTCAAGAAGATTTATGTAATTTCATCTTTTGTTTTCATCCGCTTAAATTACAAACGGTTGTCCGTTTAAAATAGAATCGGATGTTAAAAATTTTGTCAAAGATCTTGCCATGCAATTTTCAAATGGACGGAGTAGGCCGGATGAAGCTAAATAGCCAATGTTTGCCTATTATCATCCGTTATATATGCAGGGTGATGATAATTAGCCAACGTTACATGTAGCCAACATCCATTTAAAAAAAAACGAATAAAATTTTAAAAATTTTATAACTCGTCTGTCTAAAAAAGAAAACGTTTATAATATTTTTTTTATATTAAAATATTACCAAAAATGAAAACGTTTAATTAATTTTAAAATATTAAAAAAATATTTTAATTAATTTAAAACAAAAATAATATTATTTATTATGTATATAAAAAGGTGATGATAAATGACATATATTGGCTGGAAAAGATTATACAGCCAGCATTACTTAACCATTCATTTGTGAGATGCATGATCAAAATTCAAAAAAAAAAAGATCATTGTTTTTTGATACATTCGAGATTCTTTTTTTCGAATGGACTGATCCTTCCGAAAAAAAGAATCTCGGATGATTTTTTTTTTATATATCCGGAATTTTTTTTATCAGATTTTATTAATTGGTTAAGATTACACAACCAATATATATCATTTATCATCGCTCTATAAAAAATTACTCAAATATATATCTTCGTAAAAAAAATGTTATCAAACCATACCACTCGAGAAGAAAAAAAAAAAAAAAAAAAAAAACACCCCAACTCCTCCTCCTCGCCTCGTTTCCGCTGCCAGCATCCTCAAAACCCTCTCCGAATTCCCCGCATCCGTCTTCCCATTCTCATCCACCACTATCCTCTCCACGATCTCCACCGCAGTCATCGACGAATTAATCCCGTCGGACCACACCGCGTCGACGACGTTGAGTCGTACCACGGTGTTGAGACACATAGGGACGCTGATCATGTTCGCGAGTTTGAGGATCTGGAGTCTCTTTATTTTTGATCTCGGAGGTCTCGTCGATGGCTTCAATTCGAGTCCAAGAACACATGAACCTTCAATTCCGACCCATCACCACCTCCAGAATCATCCATTTCCAATCTCCCTCAACACCTAACAATCAAATCAAAACCAACCATGAAGTTTTGAACAACTAGGAAGATACTGTATCTTTGTGTCAAAGATTGTACTTTTGGGTTGATTTGACAAAAGGGTTTCGATGGTTTGTGAGGAGAAAGTGTGGGGATGTGATGAAATACGGTGATGGGTTGTGTGTTGATAGAAGCACAAAAGGGTTTTGATAGAGATTGAAATCAACTTTCAAGCACTGTAGCTGTAGAAGCACGACAAGATGAATTCAGAAAGACAGAATCGCCGATCGTAAATTGTACTGTAATTCGAGATAGACAGGGATATGGAGTTTTTGCCATGGCAGATGAAACATTATGTTTTTATAAATAAAATAATATATCTTTATACATAAAATAGTGTATTTTTATTAAATAAAAAAAGTGTTTGTAAATGAAAAAGTGTATTTTTTTAAATAATTTTATTTAGGCACACTGTAGCATTGTGTTCTCACGCACTGTTTCATTGTGTTCTCACGCACTGTTTCATTGTGTTCTGACGTACTGTTTCATTTTTATTCAGGCGTATTGTTTCATTTCTTCAGACGCACCGTTTCATTTTTGTTCAGGTACTCCGTTTCATGTTGTTCAAACGCACTGTTTCAGATTTCAACGATGTCGTCAGATTGCGACGAATATTCCAATGAAGATTTCCGACGACGTTCTGATTCTGACGAATATTCCACGAAGATAGGATGATAGTAGGGGTTGGGATAAAGGTGAGGATAGGGTAATGGATTAGATGGGATGAATGAATTTTACTCCCTCCGTTCCAAATAAATTACGACACATTACTAAAAATAAACGTTTCATATAAATTACAATACTTTCATATAAGAAAACTTTAAGATGTTGAAATCTCTACAATATCCCTAATTTATATCATATCATTTTCTTTTTCATTATTTTTTCTATCTTCACCCACTCATATTTTCTTCCCACACTCACATAGACAATAAGATAAAATTATACAAAGTCAATGACATCCTTAATATACGTGTCAAGTCAGCACATTATAATTTTTATAGAACGGAGAGAGTAGTTTTTTGGAATTATTTTTCTTGTTGTATGTGTTTGGATTTTTATTGCAAAAGAATAATTTTATATAATTAATCCTTATATATATTTATACACAAAATCATCTAATGATATGTCATATGTGGGATGGCATCCATTTCAATCAATGCAATATCTTTACAATGAAAACAAAACAAAACAAAAATCTTCTATTATCAATCAAAATTTTGAAAAAAAAAAAAACAAAAATCTTAATTATATTTAAAGAAAGGGATAATTTGCGAAAATTAAAAATTTTATTTCAAAAAGATATCGTCAATTAATTTTAGTTTTCATGAAGTATCACCTTAACCCTATCACACCCTACCCCTTTCCCTCGCATTTCTCCTCCTCCCCACAAAGAAAAATAAAATAATACTTTTAAAAAAATAATATGTCTATTAAAAAGAGTAGTACGTCTAAAAAAAATGTGTCGATAAAAAAAAATAGTACATTTGAGCAAAAAATACTATGCCTATTAAAAGAATTGAAAATAAAATAGAAAAAAATCTCTTATTCTTTTACTATGATATATCATAAATTGTTTTAATCTATATCATAAGAAATTACTAACAAAAAATCATAATAAAAAAATACTCTCATAATTTAACACATAAACAATTTACCCAAACATACAAAAAATTAAAAATAATCCCAAAAAGATACACATGGAATCATTATTCCAAAAACATACAATAATAAAAAAACGGTTTCTTTCCTCCACTTTCCATCGACCTATCAATCGAAAAAAAAAAAAAAACTATGTCTCATCTGCCTTTTCTTATCGTCGTCATGCTCGTCCTCCTTTTCTCCTTCCTTCACTTTCTCGACCATAACATCCTCTTATCGTCTTTCTTTATTCAACACAACAATAACAATAATCCAAAACAATACAAATCAGTTGTTGTTTGAGTAGTTCTTATTCGTCGACAATAACCCCTTGCATGGTGAGATAGTATGGCGTGGATACGGTAAAAAACAGATTCGACGAAGGGATAAGGAAGAAACAAAAGGTGCTCTGTATTTTTTTAACTGGCGCTCTGTGTCAAAAATAGAGCGCCTGAACAAAACACATAACGCTTGAAAGAAAAACGAAAAGAGAGCGTCTGCATAAAAAAATAATGCATCAGTAAAAAAAAACAATTGATTCTAAAACACAGCGTCACCTTCATACAATTATCTGATTGAAAATCAAAATAGCTTTCAAATAGAAAAATGGATCAATACATCTAAAAAAAAAACGATAATTTCATTTGTACAAAAATTGAATCTCAAAATCCTAACTACATCAAAATAGCTTTCAAACAGAAAGATGGATCAATACATCCCAAAAAGGACGACAATTCCATCCCCGACAAAAATTGAATCTAAAAACTCTAACTTCTCAATCCACAAACACACAAACATAGAGATTTCGCTTTCAATCTCGGATGGTTCGAATCTTTGTGGTTTTCTAAATGTGTTTGATTTGAGTTGGATGACATTAACAAGAAGTTGAAGTTAGATGAAATGGAGGAGACAATGGTGTTGAGGATGAAATTGATGTGAGAGAGAGATGAAAGAGAGAGGTTGCGTGTATGTGGAGAATATATGATCCCCTAAAAATTATAATTTTTGAAAAATATGTTTCTTTATGTAGTTTTTTGGGATTAGTTTTGGTTTTTAATAGTTCTAGGTAATTTGTCCTAAAATGATCATAAATAACCCGCACATCACGCCGGATAGTATACTAGTGTGTGCAATGACATAAGTGGGTTTAATAATAATTAATATTAAAAAAATAAAAATTAAGATTAAAATGCTATGTTTTAATCTTATCATTCATCTTTGTTTTTAAACCTCAACCGTTCAACAATTGCAATTTAAACAACAAAAATGATGGGTTCAGATTAACGTGATATATTTTAATCTTAACTGTTCATCTTTGTCATTATTCTTAATTGTTTATTTTCACTAGACATATCTATGACACATACTCTCTTTTCCGACAAAAAAGATCGATGATAATGAAAAACATAAACTAAGAATAATAAATCAATGATAATGAGATAATATGATCTTAAATATAGAACCTCATGCCAAATTTATCCTTGGAAAAGTTTTACCCCTTCCGTTTCAATATTTTTTCAATATTCATTTTACATAAGTAAATTTAGATTTATTTTTTATTTTTCATAATTTTAATTTTTAATCACATTACATATCTATTTTCATTTTATTTAATTTTTAATCACATTGGTTTTACTGAAATATAAAAACATTTCAAATGATTGAGAACAACTCGAAATCAAAATGATAAGACAATAAAAAAAATATCAAGGAGCATGTAGAATAATGAAATAATCCATGCTCCTTTCTTTGGATTGTGTGCGCCTAGGATAGGACAAATCCCAAATCAGGGGCGTCCGCAAATGACAGTCAGTACCGCAAAGCCGAAACCGGAAATGCGGAGACGGAGAAATGGGCGAATGGCGGAAGAGACAAGGCTATCCTAACGTCAATAATCCACGACGAAAATGTGACGATAGATGGAAAACCGAAGCATTTTCTGGAAGCATTTTCCGTTCTAAATAAATTATGATGAATATAATTTGACAGTTTGATTCTTATTCTTAACGATTTTAAAAATGGTTAGATTTTAACATAATCACTCATAATAATTTTGTGAAAAAACTACCTATGAAAATATGAAATTAGATATCAAAATATATACAATCGTAATTTATTTGGGACGGAGAGAATAACAATTTCATATTTAATTGATCATTACAATGCGTACGGCTCGTTTGGGGCGTGCTATCCGTCGTTTCGATTGATCACCTGTGTATGAAACCTCTAACGATTGCTTATATGTTTCGAGCGGACATCGGAAACTTTTGATTCACTGAACTTAGGTGACCGATCTATGTTGAAATTGATCATGTGGTGAGGAAAGTGGGGTAAGATCGGACACATCTTGTCCTCCCTGAATTCTATACTTGATCGAATTATTTGGGTTGTTTTATTTGGATTTGTTGCTTTAAAATTGTTGTTGATAGTGGTCCAAATTGCTTTTCAATAGTGGTGGATTTTTCTAGCGAGGATTCGAGTTCTGGTGGACGCTATTGGCTTGACTTGTTTGTTGGCTGAGTTAAATTGATAACAGGGGTAAGTGTGGTTCAGTCTATAATGATCTTGCGGATTTATGTTGTATCCATAATGATTGAAGTAAAATATCATAGAGTTCGTAACAACTTAGCTTATTTAGTATCAAAGATTCGGTTGGATTTAGGGAGAGTACCATGTCTAGTTTCTTACCTTTCTGAACAAAGGATCTCTACGTCGAGAGTCGGGCCTATGATGAGAATAATATTCTAAACAAAAGTGTCTGATTATTCGGTGAAACTTGTTGAACAGAGACCACTTCCTCTCTTTTTTCTTTTCTTTTTCTCTCCATTTCTTTTCTTTTGGTTGCGAAGTTTTCTCAACATGCTATTAACCCTCTTCCAGTATAGAAGTTATTCTCCAATGGAGAGTTCCCAAGGCTAGAGAAAACAAAAGACTATTTTAAAGCAAGAACCAAAAATAAAAAAAATAAAAAATAACCCTAGCATACTCGATCGATCTTGATTATGATCAAGAATGTGATTCGGGGTTGATTAAAATTTTGGTTTGATCATCATCAAATAGCTATTCATCGCTATCCTGTCCTGGAAATAACATCTAAAATAACCATATGGTAAGTTTAAACTGGAACACCTATTTCTTTTTGTCTGCGAGACACAATCTGCAAGCTTGAACAAATATATATATGTCGCATACTGAGCTACACAATCTAGAGGGTCTTCTCAGAATTTCATTTTCATTTCAGCATTGTCTATTTTTGTGAACTTTATTCCCACTTTTGACTTTCCCTCGATTTTTATTGGAAAGTTATATCTCCTTTTGTTGAGAGCACTTGTGAGGAGAGAAAAACCTAGACTTGAAACATTACATCCAGCGTATCTAATTTGGAATATCAAAACCGCTGTCTCCAGGTTAATATTTATAGAAAACTAGGTTTACAGTAATAGGGTATTTTTGTACAATTAAAATATACCCTATCTACCAAATACAAATCTTATCTTTATGACGTATATTGAAAAAATTATATTTGGAGATATATTATTAATCATAATATTCCTCAATACCTTTAAATTACGAGTACAAATTCCTGGTTTCAGCATATCCTGGACAACCCAAATTCTTTTTGTATTCTTATTTGCTGGACAACCCCTTTTCAGTGCTTATGCATCCGATATAAAAGGGCCAAAAGAGATGGCAGATCCTGTAGTCTAGTCAGTCAATGATTGTTTCTTGCATCATTACAATGACTACTTCATCATATGAAATATTTTTTTCTGATCCAGTGACTTTTAAAATTAGAAAGGAGTTTATTCAGAGTATTGAATATTTTAACAGACAACCGATGCAGTCCGAGTTACTTGATGTGGTGACATTCCGTCTTACAACAGGGACCTGAACTATTACATTACAGTAGGAATATATGGATCTAACAGTTTCTTAGGCTTTATTTCTAGTATGTATCTTTTCTGGTTGGTTTAACTATTGAAGACACTGCAATTTAATCTTATATTTCCCTCTGTGCCGGTGAGGACACTGATTTGGCCCATCTTCTGCATAGATGCGGCGAACTGAGGTGCCCAGGATCCACCCTGGCTAAAGATCTTCACCAAACTCAGTGTGGAAGTACTATTGGTAAGATCTTCGTCCGAGGTCAGCAGCACCTTGCTGTTCAATATATCTTGGTAGTATTTGTTGTCCAATATGTTTGGTGTCTGGTAGTCTAGTGACGTGGTCGGGTTGTTCGTGCTTGTATCGTTAGGACACAAGCTTAGAAGGGTGCTGGCAAAAGTGGGATCCAATGTTGGATCGACAGTTGGGTAGAGCCGGTTGGTGAAGGAGGAGCAATGTGCTATGCCGATGGAATGTGCACCGGACAGGATCACCATGTCTTCCACTGAAAGGCCTTTTACTGAGAAGGTTGATTCAAGCTGTGCCAGAGTGAATGAGAATTGAGGGAGGTTATTCAGAGGGTCAGCCTCGTTTGATTCTAGGCCGTCACGTCGTCCTGCTGCCACTGGATAGTTTATCCCTCCGAGTTTCAGTGCACTGTCCCGTGCAGCAAATGCTACTATGTCTGCACATGAGACGATCCCGGGGCAAACGGCTTCAATTTGTGCCTTTGCTTGATCGATCACATTAAAACCTCGTAGGGATAAATTGATCACACTTGCTTGCTCCGATGGCTGACTAGCTGTTGAGGCAATCAGCACGGACCCATCACATCCCTAAACAGACGAGAGAGGAAAGAACGGTTTCTTAGATCAAGATTACGCATACAGATAATGTTTAGCTATTATAACTTACATGCTCACTAGTTATAATCAATATATTCAGGGGAGAGTTTAGAATAGCGTTGAAAAGAGAATATTCGTAGCACTGCGAAGGATTAGCTTCACATACCCTAACAAAGCAGTCATGGAAGAGTAATCTGACGAGGCCAGCTCCAAGCCCAGGATTTGAGGCTATAGCTTGAAAGACGACGCTTTGCACAATCGACTCTGCTGTTGGGCAGGTTGTTTTGTAGAAGCCGACTTGTAACTGAGCTGATGAGGCAGCTACCATCAACAATCCAAGCAAGAAAGCCAAGTTGAAGCTTGGGTTCCGCATCTTGGTCGGCATTTTTTAGCTTACCGTCAGCTAGACCAGGACGAGATCCTTATGTGCTGAGAAGAAAGCACACTTCTAATGTAAGAACAGAATATTTGTGTGGTGAAAATGGAGATGGCAAAGGCGTTTATATAGATGAAGTGACCTCAGATACGTGCTGAGATTCAGAATTTTTATCTGGTTCCATTTTTCTTAAGGGGAGGCTGCTGAATATTTTCTTTGTTTGAATAAACCATGCAGGTTAGCCTTGATCAAGTCACTGAACTTCTGAATATACAATGAGTTCAACTCCATGCATGCAAATTTTTTTATTGACTTTGGGACACCTTTTCCAATACAAATTTAGTGGTAATGTTAACTTTTCCACGGCACTCTTCTTCTACTATGCTATATTTCACTGGTTTTGCCTAACCTTGATTATTTTTGTGTAATCTCCTGTCACTATAAGCGCCTGATATGACCTTGATGGGCTCAAAATTCTTCCCATTCATACTTTTCTTTGAACTATTTTTATTACAGAATGCTGCTGTTCTGCACATGGCACCTTGAGGTAATCTCGTGTGTCACATCACGACACCATTAGCCCTTTTTAATTCCATTGGCTCTTAGAGTTCTGATTGAATAATGCTACTGGTATGTGTTGGAAGCATTTCACTGTGATTACTCACTTATTCAGATATAAAAATCTAATTCATCTACTGTGAACTCATTTGCTGTTTGCTGTCGTGATAATAAGGTATGTGGGTGGTCAAACATGCGAGTTTCTAGATGAACTCGTCCTTTAACAGCTCTATATCGACTATCGAGTATCATCATGGTATCATTAGGTAAAGAGCCCTGTCTCGTTCTGAATATGCTGTTCTATTATGTTAAATTGATAAACAGCATGGAGTCGATTTTCGTATTAACATATCAGGCTTGTCATGCTCTATTCCAGGGACTGATAGCTGAAGGAAATTCAGACGAAGTTGAAAATAAAATTCCAACAGTCTGTTTATTGATCCCCAAGCGTGGTTTCATCGTGGTTTTGTCCTCAACTGGATAAGTTTGTTGCTCGATGAGGTAATTTATTTTCATTCGGTGGACAAGCAATAGTTGGTTCTAATTCTTGCTCGAATTTTCGAGTCGTTGTTATCGAACAGATTAGTAATGTTCCACCGCATTATAATTCACTTGGTGAACAGGAGTAGTAATGTTGACAAGTCAATCTAGCCATCTCAAGTTCAATTCTGATGACAATGAAATGTAAATGATGAAGGATCAGAATTTGTGCTTGGCATGACGACTTACTTGTCACACATAGGAGAACACGTAGTTCACGCACATTAAACCTTTCAAAGTCATGAGATTACTACTAGTTTTAGGTGCGACAACCACTGTAATTTGGCTCATATCCTTCATGAAATTTGTTTTTTTTGGTGATGTTTACTATAACATTGTTTGCTTTCTTTGCTTTGTTGAAATTATCTTATGCTCATGGTGTAAGCTTCCAGAAATATTGTTTGTATCTTAATATGTGCTCTTATGATTGTTGACAGTGAGGCGGTGGTGCCTCAAAATCAACACGCGTGGCTTCTCTTAATCGCATACCTTGTCCGCGTGGAATTCCTCGCGGTTGCTTCACCGTGTCCATGCCGCGTGATGGTGTTCTATAAATTGAGAGAATTGAGAAGGAAAGGAGACGGAAGAGGAGCAAGGGATCTGGGCAGAGGAGAAGAGGAAGAAGGAAGGCTGAGAAGGAGAATTGGGGAT